>JAVJHS010000529.1:0-24443 GCA_032873175.1 Leptopilina drosophilae | reverse complement strand
AAAACGGCTAATAGAAACGTTCTCAAAGTGTGAGCGTTGGAAAGCTGAAGCTTTCACCTTTCCAAAGCACTACAATAACTTTATTCTATCATTTTTCTAAGTGGTTTTTTTCGCAGTTTTATTTTCACTAAAATTCAAAAAATGCAAAAAAGGGGTAACTTTAAACTGCTGTAACTCTAAAACGGCTAATGGAATCGTTCTCAAAGTGTGAGCGTTGGAAAGCTGAAGCTTTCACCTTTCCAAAGCACTACAATAACTTTATTCTATCATTTTTCCAAGTGGTTTTTTTCGCTGTTTTATTTTCACTAAAATTCAAAAAATGCAAAAAAGGGGTAACTTTAAACTGCTGTAACTCTAAAACGGCTAATGGAATCGTTCTCAAAGTGTGAGCGTTGGAAAGCTGAAGCTTTCACCTTTCCAAAGCACTACAATAACTTTATTCTATCATTTTTCTAAGTGGTTTTTTTCGCTGTTTTATTTTCACTAAAATTCAAAAAATGCAAAAAAGGGGTAACTTTAAACTGCTGTAACTCTAAAACGGCTAATGGAATCGTTCTCAAAGTGTGAGCGTTGGAAAGCTGAAGCTTTCACCTTTCCAAAGCACTACAATAACTTTATTCTATCATTTTTCTAAGTGGTTTTTTTCGCTGTTTTATTTTCACTAAAATTCAAAAAATGCAAAAAAGGGGTAACTTTAAACTGCTGTAACTCTAAAACGGCTAATGGAATTGTTCTCAAAGTGTGAGCGTTGGAAAGCTGAAGCTTTCACCTTTCCAAAGCACTACAATAACTTTATTCTATCATTTTTCTAAGTGGTTTTTTTCGCTGTTTTATTTTCACTAAAATTCAAAAAATGCAAAAAAGGGGTAACTTTAAACTGCTGTAACTCTAAAACGGCTAATGGAATTGTTCTCAAAGTGTGAGCGTTGGAAAGCTGAAGCTTTCACCTTTCCAAAGCACTACAATAACTTTATTCTATCATTTTTCTAAGTGGTTTTTTTCGCTGTTTTATTTTCACTAAAATTCAAAAAATGCAAAAAAGGGGTAACTTTAAACTGCTGTAACTCTAAAACGGCTAATGGAATTGTTCTCAAAGTGTGAGCGTTGGAAAGCTGAAGCTTTCACCTTTCCAAAGCACTACAATAACTTTATTCTATCATTTTTCTAAGTGGTTTTTTTCGCTGTTTTATTTTCACTAAAATTCAAAAAATGCAAAAAAGGGGTAACTTTAAACTGCTGTAACTCTAAAACGGCTAATGGAATCGTTCTCAAAGTGTGAGCGTTGGAAAGCTGAAGCTTTCACCTTTCCAAAGCACTACAATAACTTTATTCTATCATTTTTCTAAGTGGTTTTTTTCGCTGTTTTATTTTCACTAAAATTCAAAAAATGCAAAAAAGGGGTAACTTTAAACTGCTGTAACTCTAAAACGGCTAATGGAATCGTTCTCAAAGTGTGAGCGTTGGAAAGCTGAAGCTTTCACCTTTCCAAAGCACTACAATAACTTTATTGTATCATTTTTCTAAGTGGTTTTTTTCGCTGTTTTATTTTCACTAAAATTCAAAAAATGCAAAAAAGGGGTAACTTTAAACTGCTGTAACTCTAAAACGGCTAATGGAATCGTTCTCAAAGTGTGAGCGTTGGAAAGCTGAAGCTTTCACCTTTCCAAAGCACTACAATAACTTTATTCTATCATTTTTCTAAGTGGTTTTTTTCGCTGTTTTATTTTCACTAAAATTCAAAAAATGCAAAAAAGGGGTAACTTTAAACTGCTGTAACTCTAAAACGGCTAATGGAATCGTTCTCAAAGTGTGAGCGTTGGAAAGCTGAAGCTTTCACCTTTCCAAAGCACTACAATAACTTTATTCTATCATTTTTCTAAGTGGTTTTTTTCGCTGTTTTATTTTCACTAAAATTCAAAAAATGCAAAAAAGGGGTAACTTTAAACTGCTGTAACTCTAAAACGGCTAATGGAATTGTTCTCAAAGTGTGAGCGTTGGAAAGCTGAAGCTTTCACCTTTCCAAAGCACTACAATAACTTTATTCTATCATTTTTCTAAGTGGTTTTTTTCGCTGTTTTATTTTCACTAAAATTCAAAAAATGCAAAAAAGGGGTAACTTTAAACTGCTGTAACTCTAAAACGGCTAATGGAATTGTTCTCAAAGTGTGAGCGTTGGAAAGCTGAAGCTTTCACCTTTCCAAAGCACTACAATAACTTTATTCTATCATTTTTCTAAGTGGTTTTTTTCGCTGTTTTATTTTCACTAAAATTCAAAAAATGCAAAAAAGGGGTAACTTTAAACTGCTGTAACTCTAAAACGGCTAATGGAATTGTTCTCAAAGTGTGAGCGTTGGAAAGCTGAAGCTTTCACCTTTCCAAAGCACTACAATAACTTTATTCTATCATTTTTCTAAGTGGTTTTTTTCGCTGTTTTATTTTCACTAAAATTCAAAAAATGCAAAAAAGGGGTAACTTTAAACTGCTGTAACTCTAAAACGGTTAATGGAATCGTTCTCAAAGTGTGAGCGTTGGAAAGCTGAAGCTTTCACCTTTCCAAAGCACTACAATAACTTTATTCTATCATTTTTCTAAGTGGTTTTTTTCGCTGTTTTATTTTCACTAAAATTCAAAAAATGCAAAAAAGGGGTAACTTTAAACTGCTGTAACTCTAAAACGGCTAATGGAATTGTTCTCAAAGTGTGAGCGTTGGAAAGCTGAAGCTTTCACCTTTCCAAAGCACTACAATAACTTTATTCTATCATTTTTCTAAGTGGTTTTTTTCGCTGTTTTATTTTCACTAAAATTCAAAAAATGCAAAAAAGGGGTAACTTTAAACTGCTGTAACTCTAAAACGGCTAATGGAATTGTTCTCAAAGTGTGAGCGTTGGAAAGCTGAAGCTTTCACCTTTCCAAAGCACTACAATAACTTTATTCTATCATTTTTCTAAGTGGTTTTTTTCGCTGTTTTATTTTCACTAAAATTCAAAAAATGCAAAAAAGGGGTAACTTTAAACTGCTGTAACTCTAAAACGGCTAATGGAATTGTTCTCAAAGTGTGAGCGTTGGAAAGCTGAAGCTTTCACCTTTCCAAAGCACTACAATAACTTTATTCTATCATTTTTCTAAGTGGTTTTTTTCGCTGTTTTATTTTCACTAAAATTCAAAAAATGCAAAAAAGGGGTAACTTTAAACTGCTGTAACTCTAAAACGGCTAATGGAATTGTTCTCAAAGTGTGAGCGTTGGAAAGCTGAAGCTTTCACCTTTCCAAAGCACTACAATAACTTTATTCTATCATTTTTCTAAGTGGTTTTTTTCGCTGTTTTATTTTCACTAAAATTCAAAAAATGCAAAAAAGGGGTAACTTTAAACTGCTGTAACTCTAAAACGGCTAATGGAATCGTTCTCAAAGTGTGAGCGTTGGAAAGCTGAAGCTTTCACCTTTCCAAAGCACTACAATAACTTTATTCTATCATTTTTCTAAGTGGTTTTTTTCGCTGTTTTATTTTCACTAAAATTCAAAAAATGCAAAAAAGGGGTAACTTTAAACTGCTGTAACTCTAAAACGGCTAATGGAATCGTTCTCAAAGTGTGAGCGTTGGAAAGCTGAAGCTTTCACCTTTCCAAAGCACTACAATAACTTTATTCTATCATTTTTCTAAGTGGTTTTTTTCGCTGTTTTATTTTCACTAAAATTCAAAAAATGCAAAAAAGGGGTAACTTTAAACTGCTGTAACTCTAAAACGGCTAATGGAATCGTTCTCAAAGTGTGAGCGTTGGAAAGCTGAAGCTTTCACCTTTCCAAAGCACTACAATAACTTTATTCTATCATTTTTCTAAGTGGTTTTTTTCGCTGTTTTATTTTCACTAAAATTCAAAAAATGCAAAAAAGGGGTAACTTTAAACTGCTGTAACTCTAAAACGGCTAATGGAATCGTTCTCAAAGTGTGAGCGTTGGAAAGCTGAAGCTTTCACCTTTCCAAAGCACTACAATAACTTTATTCTATCATTTTTCTAAGTGGTTTTTTTCGCTGTTTTATTTTCACTAAAATTCAAAAAATGCAAAAAAGGGGTAACTTTAAACTGCTGTAACTCTAAAACGGCTAATGGAATTGTTCTCAAAGTGTGAGCGTTGGAAAGCTGAAGCTTTCACCTGTCCAAAGCACTACAATTACTTTATTCGATCATTTTTCTAAGTGGTTTTTTTCGCTGTTTTATTTTCACTAAAATTCAAAAAATGCAAAAAAGGGGTAACTTTAAACTGCTGTAACTCTAAAACGGCTAATGGAATCGTTCTCAAAGTGTGAGCGTTGGAAAGCTGAAGCTTTCACCTTTCCAAAGCACTACAATAACTTTATTCTATCATTTTTCTAAGTGGTTTTTTTCGCTGTTTTATTTTCACTAAAATTCAAAAAATGCAAAAAAGGGGTAACTTTAAACTGCTGTAACTCTAAAACGGCTAATGGAATCGTTCTCAAAGTGTGAGCGTTGGAAAGCTGAAGCTTTCACCTTTCCAAAGCACTACAATAACTTTATTCTATCATTTTTCTAAGTGGTTTTTTTCGCTGTTTTATTTTCACTAAAATTCAAAAAATGCAAAAAAGGGGTAACTTTAAACTGCTGTAACTCTAAAACGGCTAATGGAATCGTTCTCAAAGTGTGAGCGTTGGAAAGCTGAAGCTTTCACCTTTCCAAAGCACTACAATAACTTTATTCTATCATTTTTCTAAGTGGTTTTTTTCGCTGTTTTATTTTCACTAAAATTCAAAAAATGCAAAAAAGGGGTAACTTTAAACTGCTGTAACTCTAAAACGGCTAATGGAATTGTTCTCAAAGTGTGAGCGTTGGAAAGCTGAAGCTTTCACCTTTCCAAAGCACTACAATAACTTTATTCTATCATTTTTCTAAGTGGTTTTTTTCGCTGTTTTATTTTCACTAAAATTCAAAAAATGCAAAAAAGGGGTAACTTTAAACTGCTGTAACTCTAAAACGGCTAATGGAATTGTTCTCAAAGTGTGAGCGTTGGAAAGCTGAAGCTTTCACCTTTCCAAAGCACTACAATAACTTTATTCTATCATTTTTCTAAGTGGTTTTTTTCGCTGTTTTATTTTCACTAAAATTCAAAAAATGCAAAAAAGGGGTAACTTTAAACTGCTGTAACTCTAAAACGGCTAATGGAATTGTTCTCAAAGTGTGAGCGTTGGAAAGCTGAAGCTTTCACCTTTCCAAAGCACTACAATAACTTTATTCTATCATTTTTCTAAGTGGTTTTTTTCGCTGTTTTATTTTCACTAAAATTCAAAAAATGCAAAAAAGGGGTAACTTTAAACTGCTGTAACTCTAAAACGGTTAATGGAATCGTTCTCAAAGTGTGAGCGTTGGAAAGCTGAAGCTTTCACCTTTCCAAAGCACTACAATAACTTTATTCTATCATTTTTCTAAGTGGTTTTTTTCGCTGTTTTATTTTCACTAAAATTCAAAAAATGCAAAAAAGGGGTAACTTTAAACTGCTGTAACTCTAAAACGGCTAATGGAATTGTTCTCAAAGTGTGAGCGTTGGAAAGCTGAAGCTTTCACCTTTCCAAAGCACTACAATAACTTTATTCTATCATTTTTCTAAGTGGTTTTTTTCGCTGTTTTATTTTCACTAAAATTCAAAAAATGCAAAAAAGGGGTAACTTTAAACTGCTGTAACTCTAAAACGGCTAATGGAATTGTTCTCAAAGTGTGAGCGTTGGAAAGCTGAAGCTTTCACCTTTCCAAAGCACTACAATAACTTTATTCTATCATTTTTCTAAGTGGTTTTTTTCGCTGTTTTATTTTCACTAAAATTCAAAAAATGCAAAAAAGGGGTAACTTTAAACTGCTGTAACTCTAAAACGGCTAATGGAATTGTTCTCAAAGTGTGAGCGTTGGAAAGCTGAAGCTTTCACCTTTCCAAAGCACTACAATAACTTTATTCTATCATTTTTCTAAGTGGTTTTTTTCGCTGTTTTATTTTCACTAAAATTCAAAAAATGCAAAAAAGGGGTAACTTTAAACTGCTGTAACTCTAAAACGGCTAATGGAATCGTTCTCAAAGTGTGAGCGTTGGAAAGCTGAAGCTTTCACCTTTCCAAAGCACTACAATAACTTTATTCTATCATTTTTCTAAGTGGTTTTTTTCGCTGTTTTATTTTCACTAAAATTCAAAAAATGCAAAAAAGGGGTAACTTTAAACTGCTGTAACTCTAAAACGGCTAATGGAATCGTTCTCAAAGTGTGAGCGTTGGAAAGCTGAAGCTTTCACCTTTCCAAAGCACTATAATAACTTTAATTTATCATTTTTCTAAGTGGTTTTTTTCGCTGTTTTATTTTCACTAAAATTCAAAAAATTCAAAAAAGGGGTAACTTTAAACTGCTGTAACTCTAAAACGGCTAATGGAATCGTTCTCAAAGTGTGAGCGTTGGAAAGCTGAAGCTTTCACCTTTCCAAAGCACTACAATAACTTTATTCTATCATTTTTCTAAGTGGTTTTTTTCGCTGTTTTATTTTCACTAAAATTCAAAAAATGCAAAAAAGGGGTAACTTTAAACTGCTGTAACTCTAAAACGGCTAATGGAATCGTTCTCAAAGTGTGAGCGTTGGAAAGCTGAAGCTTTCACCTTTCCAAAGCACTACAATAACTTTATTCTATCATTTTTCTAAGTGGTTTTTTTCGCTGTTTTATTTTCACTAAAATTCAAAAAATGCAAAAAAGGGGTAACTTTAAACTGCTGTAACTCTAAAACGGCTAATGGAATTGTTCTCAAAGTGTGAGCGTTGGAAAGCTGAAGCTTTCACCTTTCCAAAGCACTACAATAACTTTATTCTATCATTTTTCTAAGTGGTTTTTTTCGCTGTTTTATTTTCACTAAAATTCAAAAAATGCAAAAAAGGGGTAACTTTAAACTGCTGTAACTCTAAAACGGCTAATGGAATTGTTCTCAAAGTGTGAGCGTTGGAAAGCTGAAGCTTTCACCTTTCCAAAGCACTACAATAACTTTATTCTATCATTTTTCTAAGTGGTTTTTTTCGCTGTTTTATTTTCACTAAAATTCAAAAAATGCAAAAAAGGGGTAACTTTAAACTGCTGTAACTCTAAAACGGCTAATGGAATTGTTCTCAAAGTGTGAGCGTTGGAAAGCTGAAGCTTTCACCTTTCCAAAGCACTACAATAACTTTATTCTATCATTTTTCTAAGTGGTTTTTTTCGCTGTTTTATTTTCACTAAAATTCAAAAAATGCAAAAAAGGGGTAACTTTAAACTGCTGTAACTCTAAAACGGCTAATGGAATTGTTCTCAAAGTGTGAGCGTTGGAAAGCTGAAGCTTTCACCTTTCCAAAGCACTACAATAACTTTATTCTATCATTTTTCTAAGTGGTTTTTTTCGCTGTTTTATTTTCACTAAAATTCAAAAAATGCAAAAAAGGGGTAACTTTAAACTGCTGTAACTCTAAAACGGCTAATGGAATCGTTCTCAAAGTGTGAGCGTTGGAAAGCTGAAGCTTTCACCTTTCCAAAGCACTACAATAACTTTATTCTATCATTTTTCTAAGTGGTTTTTTTCGCTGTTTTATTTTCACTAAAATTCAAAAAATGCAAAAAAGGGGTAACTTTAAACTGCTGTAACTCTAAAACGGCTAATGGAATTGTTCTCAAAGTGTGAGCGTTGGAAAGCTGAAGCTTTCACCTTTCCAAAGCACTACAATAACTTTATTCTATCATTTTTCTAAGTGGTTTTTTTCGCTGTTTTATTTTCACTAAAATTCAAAAAATGCAAAAAAGGGGTAACTTTAAACTGCTGTAACTCTAAAACGGCTAATGGAATTGTTCTCAAAGTGTGAGCGTTGGAAAGCTGAAGCTTTCACCTTTCCAAAGCACTACAATAACTTTATTCTATCATTTTTCTAAGTGGTTTTTTTCGCTGTTTTATTTTCACTAAAATTCAAAAAATGCAAAAAAGGGGTAACTTTAAACTGCTGTAACTCTAAAACGGCTAATGGAATCGTTCTCAAAGTGTGAGCGTTGGAAAGCTGAAGCTTTCACCTTTCCAAAGCACTACAATAACTTTATTCTATCATTTTTCTAAGTGGTTTTTTTCGCTGTTTTATTTTCACTAAAATTCAAAAAATGCAAAAAAGGGGTAACTTTAAACTGCTGTAACTCTAAAACGGCTAATGGAATTGTTCTCAAAGTGTGAGCGTTGGAAAGCTGAAGCTTTCACCTTTCCAAAGCACTACAATAACTTTATTCTATCATTTTTCTAAGTGGTTTTTTTCGCTGTTTTATTTTCACTAAAATTCAAAAAATGCAAAAAAGGGGTAACTTTAAACTGCTGTAACTCTAAAACGGCTAATGGAATTGTTCTCAAAGTGTGAGCGTTGGAAAGCTGAAGCTTTCACCTTTCCAAAGCACTACAATAACTTTATTCTATCATTTTTCTAAGTGGTTTTTTTCGCTGTTTTATTTTCACTAAAATTCAAAAAATGCAAAAAAGGGGTAACTTTAAACTGCTGTAACTCTAAAACGGCTAATGGAATTGTTCTCAAAGTGTGAGCGTTGGAAAGCTGAAGCTTTCACCTTTCCAAAGCACTACAATAACTTTATTCTATCATTTTTCTAAGTGGTTTTTTTCGCTGTTTTATTTTCACTAAAATTCAAAAAATGCAAAAAAGGGGTAACTTTAAACTGCTGTAACTCTAAAACGGTTAATGGAATCGTTCTCAAAGTGTGAGCGTTGGAAAGCTGAAGCTTTCACCTTTCCAAAGCACTACAATAACTTTATTCTATCATTTTTCTAAGTGGTTTTTTTCGCTGTTTTATTTTCACTAAAATTCAAAAAATGCAAAAAAGGGGTAACTTTAAACTGCTGTAACTCTAAAACGGCTAATGGAATTGTTCTCAAAGTGTGAGCGTTGGAAAGCTGAAGCTTTCACCTTTCCAAAGCACTACAATAACTTTATTCTATCATTTTTCTAAGTGGTTTTTTTCGCTGTTTTATTTTCACTAAAATTCAAAAAATGCAAAAAAGGGGTAACTTTAAACTGCTGTAACTCTAAAACGGCTAATGGAATTGTTCTCAAAGTGTGAGCGTTGGAAAGCTGAAGCTTTCACCTTTCCAAAGCACTACAATAACTTTATTCTATCATTTTTCTAAGTGGTTTTTTTCGCTGTTTTATTTTCACTAAAATTCAAAAAATGCAAAAAAGGGGTAACTTTAAACTGCTGTAACTCTAAAACGGTTAATGGAATCGTTCTCAAAGTGTGAGCGTTGGAAAGCTGAAGCTTTCACCTTTCCAAAGCACTACAATAACTTTATTCTATCATTTTTCTAAGTGGTTTTTTTCGCTGTTTTATTTTCACTAAAATTCAAAAAATGCAAAAAAGGGGTAACTTTAAACTGCTGTAACTCTAAAACGGCTAATGGAATCGTTCTCAAAGTGTGAGCGTTGGAAAGCTGAAGCTTTCACCTTTCCAAAGCACTACAATAACTTTATTCTATCATTTTTCTAAGTGGTTTTTTTCGCTGTTTTATTTTCACTAAAATTCAAAAAATGCAAAAAAGGGGTAACTTTAAACTGCTGTAACTCTAAAACGGCTAATGGAATTGTTCTCAAAGTGTGAGCGTTGGAAAGCTGAAGCTTTCACCTTTCCAAAGCACTACAATAACTTTATTCTATCATTTTTCTAAGTGGTTTTTTTCGCTGTTTTATTTTCACTAAAATTCAAAAAATGCAAAAAAGGGGTAACTTTAAACTGCTGTAACTCTAAAACGGCTAATGGAATCGTTCTCAAAGTGCGAGCGTTGGAAAGCTGAAGCTTTCACCTTTCCAAAGCACTACAATAACTTTATTCTATCATTTTTCTAAGTGGTTTTTTTCGCTATTTTATTTTCACTAAAATTCAAAAAATGCAAAAAAGGGGTAACTTTAAACTGCTGTAACTCTAAAACGGCTAATGGAATTGTTCTCAAAGTGTGAGCGTTGGAAAGCTGAAGCTTTCACCTTTCCAAAGCACTACAATAACTTTATTCTATCATTTTTCTAAGTGGTTTTTTTCGCTGTTTTATTTTCACTAAAATTCAAAAAATGCAAAAAAGGGGTAACTTTAAACTGCTGTAACTCTAAAACGGCTAATGGAATCGTTCTCAAAGTGTGAGCGTTGGAAAGCTGAAGCTTTCACCTTTCCAAAGCACTACAATAACTTTATTCTATCATTTTTCTAAGTGGTTTTTTTCGCTGTTTTATTTTCACTAAAATTCAAAAAATGCAAAAAAGGGGTAACTTTAAACTGCTGTAACTCTAAAACGGCTAATGGAATTGTTCTCAAAGTGTGAGCGTTGGAAAGCTGAAGCTTTCACCTTTCCAAAGCACTACAATAACTTTATTCTATCATTTTTCTAAGTGGTTTTTTTCGCTGTTTTATTTTCACTAAAATTCAAAAAATGCAAAAAAGGGGTAACTTTAAACTGCTGTAACTCTAAAACGGCTAATGGAATCGTTCTCAAAGTGTGAGCGTTGGAAAGCTGAAGCTTTCACCTTTCCAAAGCACTACAATAACTTTATTCTATCATTTTTCTAAGTGGTTTTTTTCGCTGTTTTATTTTCACTAAAATTCAAAAAATGCAAAAAAGGGGTAACTTTAAACTGCTGTAACTCTAAAACGGCTAATGGAATTGTTCTCAAAGTGTGAGCGTTGGAAAGCTGAAGCTTTCACCTTTCCAAAGCACTACAATAACTTTATTCTATCATTTTTCTAAGTGGTTTTTTTCGCTGTTTTATTTTCACTAAAATTCAAAAAATGCAAAAAAGGGGTAACTTTAAACTGCTGTAACTCTAAAACGGCTAATGGAATTGTTCTCAAAGTGTGAGCGTTGGAAAGCTGAAGCTTTCACCTTTCCAAAGCACTACAATAACTTTATTCTATCATTTTTCTAAGTGGTTTTTTTCGCTGTTTTATTTTCACTAAAATTCAAAAAATGCAAAAAAGGGGTAACTTTAAACTGCTGTAACTCTAAAACGGCTAATGGAATTGTTCTCAAAGTGTGAGCGTTGGAAAGCTGAAGCTTTCACCTTTCCAAAGCACTACAATAACTTTATTCTATCATTTTTCTAAGTGGTTTTTTTCGCTGTTTTATTTTCACTAAAATTCAAAAAATGCAAAAAAGGGGTAACTTTAAACTGCTGTAACTCTAAAACGGCTAATGGAATTGTTCTCAAAGTGTGAGCGTTGGAAAGCTGAAGCTTTCACCTTTCCAAAGCACTACAATAACTTTATTCTATCATTTTTCTAAGTGGTTTTTTTCGCTGTTTTATTTTCACTAAAATTCAAAAAATGCAAAAAAGGGGTAACTTTAAACTGCTGTAACTCTAAAACGGCTAATGGAATCGTTCTCAAAGTGTGAGCGTTGGAAAGCTGAAGCTTTCACCTTTCCAAAGCACTACAATAACTTTATTCTATCATTTTTCTAAGTGGTTTTTTTCGCTGTTTTATTTTCACTAAAATTCAAAAAATGCAAAAAAGGGGTAACTTTAAACTGCTGTAACTCTAAAACGGCTAATGGAATCGTTCTCAAAGTGTGAGCGTTGGAAAGCTGAAGCTTTCACCTTTCCAAAGCACTACAATAACTTTATTGTATCATTTTTCTAAGTGGTTTTTTTCGCTGTTTTATTTTCACTAAAATTCAAAAAATGCAAAAAAGGGGTAACTTTAAACTGCTGTAACTCTAAAACGGCTAATGGAATCGTTCTCAAAGTGTGAGCGTTGGAAAGCTGAAGCTTTCACCTTTCCAAAGCACTACAATAACTTTATTCTATCATTTTTCTAAGTGGTTTTTTTCGCTGTTTTATTTTCACTAAAATTCAAAAAATGCAAAAAAGGGGTAACTTTAAACTGCTGTAACTCTAAAACGGCTAATGGAATCGTTCTCAAAGTGTGAGCGTTGGAAAGCTGAAGCTTTCTCCTTTCCAAAGCACTACAATAACTTTATTCTATCATTTTTCTAAGTGGTTTTTTTCGCTGTTTTATTTTCACTAAAATTCAAAAAATGCAAAAAAGGGGTAACTTTAAACTGCTGTAACTCTAAAACGGCTAATGGAATCGTTCTCAAAGTGTGAGCGTTGGAAAGCTGAAGCTTTCACCTTTCCAAAGCACTACAATAACTTTATTCTATCATTTTTCTAAGTGGTTTTTTTCGCTGTTTTATTTTCACTAAAATTCAAAAAATGCAAAAAAGGGGTAACTTTAAACTGCTGTAACTCTAAAACGGCTAATGGAATCGTTCTCAAAGTGTGAGCGTTGGAAAGCTGAAGCTTTCACCTTTCCAAAGCACTACAATAACTTTATTCTATCATTTTTCTAAGTGGTTTTTTTCGCTGTTTTATTTTCACTAAAATTCAAAAAATGCAAAAAAGGGGTAACTTTAAACTGCTGTAACTCTAAAACGGCTAATGGAATCGTTCTCAAAGTGTGAGCGTTGGAAAGCTGAAGCTTTCACCTTTCCAAAGCACTACAATAACTTTATTCTATCATTTTTCTAAGTGGTTTTTTTCGCTGTTTTATTTTCACTAAAATTCAAAAAATGCAAAAAAGGGGTAACTTTAAACTGCTGTAACTCTAAAACGGCTAATGGAATCGTTCTCAAAGTGTGAGCGTTGGAAAGCTGAAGCTTTCACCTTTCCAAAGCACTACAATAACTTTATTCTATCATTTTTCTAAGTGGTTTTTTTCGCTGTTTTATTTTCACTAAAATTCAAAAAATGCAAAAAAGGGGTAACTTTAAACTGCTGTAACTCTAAAACGGCTAATGGAATCGTTCTCAAAGTGTGAGCGTTGGAAAGCTGAAGCTTTCTCCTTTCCAAAGCACTACAATAACTTTATTCTATCATTTTTCTAAGTGGTTTTTTTCGCTGTTTTATTTTCACTAAAATTCAAAAAATGCAAAAAAGGGGTAACTTTAAACTGCTGTAACTCTAAAACGGCTAATGGAATCGTTCTCAAAGTTTGAGCGTTGGAGAGCTGAAGCTTTCACCTTTCCAAAGCACTACAATAACTTTATTCTATCATTTTTCTAAGTGGATTTTTTCGCTGTTTTATTTTCACTAAAATTCAAAAAATGCAAAAAAGGGGTAACTTTAAACTGCTGTAACTCTAAAACGGCTAATGGAATCGTTCTCAAAGTGTGAGCGTTGGAAAGCTGAAGCTTTCACCTTTCCAAAGCACTACAATAACTTTATTCTATCATTTTTCTAAGTGGTTTTTTTCGCTGTTTTATTTTCACTAAAATTCAAAAAATGCAAAAAAGGGGTAACTTTACACTGCTGTAACTCTAAAACGGCTAATGGAATCGTTCTCAAAGTTTGAGCGTTGGAGAGCTGAAGCTTTCACCTTTCGAAAGCACTACAATAACTTTATTCTATCATTTTTCTAAGTGGTTTTATTCGCTGTTTTATTTTCACTAAAATTCAAAAAATGCAAAAAAGGGGTAACTTTAAACTGCTGTAACTCTAAGACGGCTAATGGAATCGTTCTCAAAGTGTGAGCGTTGGAAAGCTGAAGCTTTCTCCTTTCCAAAGCACTACAATAACTTTATTCTATCATTTTTCTAAGTGGTTTTTTTCGCTGTTTTATTTTCACTAAAATTCAAAAAATGCAAAAAAGGGGTAACTTTAAACTGCTGTAACTCTAAAACGGCTAATGGAATCGTTCTCAAAGTGTGAGCGTTGGAAAGCTGAAGCTTTCACCTTTCCAAAGCACTACAATAACTTTATTCTATCATTTTTCTAAGTGGTTTTTTTCGCTGTTTTATTTTCACTAAAATTCAAAAAATGCAAAAAAGGGGTAACTTTACACTGCTGTAACTCTAAAACGGCTAATGGAATCGTTCTCAAAGTTTGAGCGTTGGAGAGCTGAAGCTTTCACCTTTCGAAAGCACTACAATAACTTTATTCTATCATTTTTCTAAGTGGTTTTATTCGCTGTTTTATTTTCACTAAAATTCAAAAAATGCAAAAAAGGGGTAACTTTAAACTGCTGTAACTCTAAAACGGCTAATGGAATTGTTCTCAAAGTGTGAGCGTTGGAAAGCTGAAGCTTTCACCTTTCCAAAGCACTACAATAACTTTATTCTATCATTTTTCTAAGTGGTTTTTTTTGCTGTTTTATTTCCACTAAAATTCAAAAAATGCAAAAAAGGGGTAACTTTAAACTGCTGTAACTCTAAAACGGCTAATGGAATTGTTCTCAAAGTGTGAGCGTTGGAAAGCTGAAGCTTTCACCTTTCCAAAGCACTACAATAACTTTATTCTATCATTTTTCTAAGTGGTTTTTTTCGCTGTTTTATTTTCACTAAAATTCAAAAAATGCAAAAAAGGGGTAACTTTAAACTGCTGTAACTCTAAAACGGCTAATGGAATTGTTCTCAAAGTGTGAGCGTTGGAAAGCTGAAGCTTTCACCTTTCCAAAGCACTACAATAACTTTATTCTATCATTTTTCTAAGTGGTTTTTTTCGCTGTTTTATTTTCACTAAAATTCAAAAAATGCAAAAAAGGGGTAACTTTAAACTGCTGTAACTCTAAAACGGCTAATGGAATTGTTCTCAAAGTGTGAGCGTTGGAAAGCTGAAGCTTTCACCTTTCCAAAGCACTACAATAACTTTATTCTATCATTTTTCTAAGTGGTTTTTTTCGCTGTTTTATTTTCACTAAAATTCAAAAAATGCAAAAAAGGGGTAACTTTAAACTGCTGTAACTCTAAAACGGCTAATGGAATCGTTCTCAAAGTGTGAGCGTTGGAAAGCTGAAGCTTTCACCTTTCCAAAGCACTACAATAACTTTATTCTATCATTTTTCTAAGTGGTTTTTTTCGCTGTTTTATTTTCACTAAAATTCAAAAAATGCAAAAAAGGGGTAACTTTAAACTGCTGTAACTCTAAAACGGCTAATGGAATCGTTCTCAAAGTGTGAGCGTTGGAAAGCTGAAGCTTTCACCTTTCCAAAGCACTACAATAACTTTATTCTATCATTTTTCTAAGTGGTTTTTTTCGCTGTTTTATTTTCACTAAAATTCAAAAAATGCAAAAAAGGGGTAACTTTAAACTGCTGTAACTCTAAAACGGCTAATGGAATTGTTCTCAAAGTGTGAGCGTTGGAAAGCTGAAGCTTTCACCTTTCCAAAGCACTACAATAACTTTATTCTATCATTTTTCTAAGTGGTTTTTTTAGCTGTTTTATTTTCACTAAAATTCAAAAAATGCAAAAAAGGGGTAACTTTAAACTGCTGTAACTCTAAAACGGCTAATGGAATCGTTCTCAAAGTGTGAGCGTTGGAAAGCTGAAGCTTTCACCTTTCCAAAGCACTACAATAACTTTATTCTATCATTTTTCTAAGTGGTTTTTTTCGCTGTTTTATTTTCACTAAAATTCAAAAAATGCAAAAAAGGGGTAACTTTAAACTGCTGTAACTCTAAAACGGCTAATGGAATCGTTCTCAAAGTGTGAGCGTTGGAAAGCTGAAGCTTTCACCTTTCCAAAGCACTACAATAACTTTATTCTATCATTTTTCTAAGTGGTTTTTTTCGCTGTTTTATTTTCACTAAAATTCAAAAAATGCAAAAAAGGGGTAACTTTAAACTGCTGTAACTCTAAAACGGCTAATGGAATCGTTCTCAAAGTGTGAGCGTTGGAAAGCTGAAGCTTTCTCCTTTCCAAAGCACTACAATAACTTTATTCTATCATTTTTCTAAGTGGTTTTTTTCGCTGTTTTATTTTCACTAAAATTCAAAAAATGCAAAAAAGGGGTAACTTTAAACTGCTGTAACTCTAAAACGGCTACTGGAATCGTTCTCAAAGTGTGAGCGTTGGAAAGCTGAAGCTTTCACCTTTCCAAAGCACTACAATAACTTTATTGTATCATTTTTCTAAGTGGTTTTTTTCGCTGTTTTATTTTCACTAAAATTCAAAAAATGCAAAAAAGGGGTAACTTTAAACTGCTGTAACTCTAAAACGGCTAATGGAATCGTTCTCAAAGTGTGAGCGTTGGAAAGCTGAAGCTTTCACCTTTCCAAAGCACTACAATAACTTTATTCTATCATTTTTCTAAGTGGTTTTTTTCGCTGTTTTATTTTCACTAAAATTCAAAAAATGCAAAAAAGGGGTAACTTTACACTGCTGTAACTCTAAAACGGCTAATGGAATCGTTCTCAAAGTTTGAGCGTTGGAGAGCTGAAGCTTTCACCTTTCGAAAGCACTACAATAACTTTATTCTATCATTTTTCTAAGTGGTTTTTTTCGCTGTTTTATTTTCACTAAAATTCAAAAAATGCAAAAAAGGGGTAACTTTAAACTGCTGTAACTCTAAAACGGCTAATGGAATCGTTCTCAAAGTGTGAGCGTTGGAAAGCTGAAGCTTTCACCTTTCCAAAGCACTACAATAACTTTATTCTATCATTTTTCTAAGTGGTTTTTTTCGCTGTTTTATTTTCACTAAAATTCAAAAAATGCAAAAAAGGGGTAACTTTAAACTGCTGTAACTCTAAAACGGCTAATGGAATCGTTCTCAAAGTGTGAGCGTTGGAAAGCTGAAGCTTTCACCTTTCCAAAGCACTACAATAACTTTATTGTATCATTTTTCCAAGTGGTTTTTTTCGCTGTTTTATTTTCACTAAAAGTCAAAAAATGCATAAAAGGGGTAACTTTAAACTGCTGTAACTCTAAGACGGCTAATGGAATCGTTCTCAAAGTGTGAGCGTTGGAAAGCTGAAGCTTTCTCCTTTCCAAAGCACTACAATAACTTTATTCTATCATTTTTCTAAGTGGTTTTTTTCGCTGTTTTATTTTCACTAAAATTCAAAAAATGCAAAAAAGGGGTAACTTTAAACTGCTGTAACTCTAAAACGGCTAATGGAATCGTTCTCAAAGTGTGAGCGTTGGAAAGCTGAAGCTTTCACCTTTCCAAAGCACTACAATAACTTTATTCTATCATTTTTCTAAGTGGTTTTTTTCGCTGTTTTATTTTCACTAAAATTCAAAAAATGCAAAAAAGGGGTAACTTTACACTGCTGTAACTCTAAAACGGCTAATGGAATCGTTCTCAAAGTGTGAGCGTTGGAAAGCTGAAGCTTTCACCTTTCCAAAGCACTACAATAACTTTATTCTATCATTTTTCTAAGTGGTTTTTTTCGCTGTTTTATTTTTACTAAAATTCAAAAAATGCAAAAAAGGGGTAACTTTAAACTGCTGTAACTCTAAAACGGCTAATGGAATCGTTCTCAAAGTGTGAGCGTTGGAAAGCTGAAGCTTTCACCTTTCCAAAGCACTACAATAACTTTATTCTATCATTTTTCTAAGTGGTTTTTTTCGCTGTTTTATTTTCACTAAAATTCAAAAAATGCAAAAAAGGGGTAACTTTAAACTGCTGTAACTCTAAAACGGCTAATGGAATCGTTCTCAAAGTGTGAGCGTTGGAAAGCTGAAGCTTTCACCTTTCGAAAGCACTACAATAACTTTATTCTATCATTTTTCTAAGTGGTTTTTTTCGCTGTTTTATTTTCACTAAAATTCAAAAAATGCAAAAAAGGGGTAACTTTAAACTGCTGTAACTCTAAAACGGCTAATGGAATCGTTCTCAAAGTGTGAGCGTTGGAAAGCTGAAGCTTTCTCCTTTCCAAAGCACTACAATAACTTTATTCTATCATTTTTCTAAGTGGTTTTTTTCGCTGTTTTATTTTCACTAAAATTCAAAAAATGCAAAAAAGGGGTAACTTTAAACTGCTGTAACTCTAAAACGGCTACTGGAATCGTTCTCAAAGTGTGAGCGTTGGAAAGCTGAAGCTTTCACCTTTCCAAAGCACACTCTAAAACGGCTAATGGAATCGTTCTCAAAGTGTGAGCGTTGGAAAGCTGAAGCTTTCATCTTTCCAAAGCACTACAATAACTTTATTCTATCATTTTTCTAAGTGGTTTTTTTCGCTGTTTTATTTTCACTAAAATTCAAAAAATGCAAAAAAGGGGTAACTTTAAACTGCTGTAACTCTAAAACGGCTAATGGAATCGTTCTCAAAGTGTGAGCGTTGGAAAGCTGAAGCTTTCACCTTTCCAAAGCACTACAATAACTTTATTCTATCATTTTTCTAAGTGGTTTTTTTCGCTGTTTTATTTTCACTAAAATTCAAAAAATGCAAAAAAGGGGTAACTTTAAACTGCTGTAACTCTAAAACGGCTAATGGAATCGTTCTCAAAGTGTGAGCGTTGGAAAGCTGAAGCTTTCTCCTTTCCAAAGCACTACAATAACTTTATTCTATCATTTTTCTAAGTGGTTTTTTTCGCTGTTTTATTTTCACTAAAATTCAAAAAATGCAAAAAAGGGGTAACTTTAAACTGCTGTAACTCTAAAACGGCTAATGGAATCGTTCTCAAAGTGTGAGCGTTGGAAAGCTGAAGCTTTCACCTTTCCAAAGCACTACAATAACTTTATTCTATCATTTTTCTAAGTGGTTTTTTTCGCTGTTTTATTTTCACTAAAATTCAAAAAATGCAAAAAAGGGGTAACTTTAAACTGCTGTAACTCTAAAACGGCTAATGGAATCGTTCTCAAAGTGTGAGCGTTGGAAAGCTGAAGCTTTCACCTTTCCAAAGCACTACAATAACTTTATTCTATCATTTTTCTAAGTGGTTTTTTTCGCTGTTTTATTTTCACTGAAATTCAAAAAATGCAAAAAAGGGGTAACTTTAAACTGCTGTAACTCTAAAACGGCTAATGGAATCGTTCTCAAAGTGTGAGCGTTGGAAAGCTGAAGCTTTCACCTTTCCAAAGCACTACAATAACTTTATTCTATCATTTTTCTAAGTGGTTTTTTTAGGCTGTTTTATTTTCACTAAAATTCAAAAAATGCAAAAAAGGGGTAACTTTAAACTGCTGTAACTCTAAAACGGCTAATGGAATCGTTCTCAAAGTGTGAGCGTTGGAAAGCTGAAGCTTTCACCTTTCCAAAGCACTACAATAACTTTATTCTATCATTTTTCTAAGTGGTTTTTTTCGCAGTTTTATTTTCACTGAAATTCAAAAAATGCAAAAAAGGGGTAACTTTAAACTGCTGTAACTCTAAAACGGCTAATGGAATCGTTCTCAAAGTGTGAGCGTTGGAAAGCTGAAGCTTTCACCTTTCCAAAGCACTACAATAACTTTATTCTATCATTTTTCTAAGTGGTTTTTTTTCGCTGTTTTATTTTCACTAAAATTCAAAAAATGCAAAAAAGGGGTAACTTTAAACTGCTGTAACTCTAAAACGGCTAATGGAATCGTTCTCAAAGTGTGAGCGTTGGAAAGCTGAAGCTTTCACCTTTCCAAAGCACTACAATAACTTTATTCTATCATTTTTCTAAGTGGTTTTTTTCGCTGTTTTATTTTCACTAAAATTCAAAAAATGCAAAAAAGGGGTAACTTTAAACTGCTGTAACTCTAAAACGGCTAATGGAATCGTTCTCAAAGTGTGAGCGTTGGAAAGCTGAAGCTTTCACCTTTCCAAAGCACTACAATAACTTTATTCTATCATTTTTCTAAGTGGTTTTTTTCGCTGTTTTATTTTCACTAAAATTCAAAAAATGCAAAAAAGGGGTAACTTTAAACTGCTGTAACTCTAAAACGGCTAATGGAATCGTTCTCAAAGTGTGAGCGTTGGAAAGCTGAAGCTTTCTCCTTTCCAAAGCACTACAATAACTTTATTCTATCATTTTTCTAAGTGGTTTTTTTCGCTGTTTTATTTTCACTAAAATTCAAAAAATGCAAAAAAGGGGTAACTTTAAACTGCTGTAACTCTAAAACGGCTAATGGAATCGTTCTCAAAGTGTGAGCGTTGGAAAGCTGAAGCTTTCACCTTTCCAAAGCACTACAATAACTTTATTCTATCATTTTTCTAAGTGGTTTTTTTCGCTGTTTTATTTTCACTAAAATTCAAAAAATGCAAAAAAGGGGTAACTTTAAACTGCTGTAACTCTAAAACGGCTAATGGAATCGTTCTCAAAGTGTGAGCGTTGGAAAGCTGAAGCTTTCACCTTTCCAAAGCACTACAATAACTTTATTGTATCATTTTTCCAAGTGGTTTTTTTCGCTGTTTTATTTTCACTAAAAGTCAAAAAATGCATAAAAGGGGTAACTTTAAACTGCTGTAACTCTAAAACGGCTAATGGAATCGTTCTCAAAGTGTGAGCGTTGGAAAGCTGAAGCTTTCACCTTTCCAAAGCACTACAATAACTTTATTCTATCATTTTTCTAAGTGGTTTTATTCGCTGTTTTATTTTCACTAAAATTCAAAAAATGCAAAAAAGGGGTAACTTTAAACTGCTGCTGTAACTCTAAAACGGCTAATGGAATCGTTCTCAAAGTGTGAGCGTTGGAAAGCTGAAGCTTTCTCCTTTCCAAAGCACTACAATAACTTTATTCTATCATTTTTCTAAGTGGTTTTTTTCGCTGTTTTATTTTCACTAAAATTCAAAAAATGCAAAAAAGGGGTAACTTTAAACTGCTGTAACTCTAAAACGGCTAATGGAATCGTTCTCAAAGTGTGAGCGTTGGAAAGCTGAAGCTTTCTCCTTTCCAAAGCACTACAATAACTTTATTCTATCATTTTTCTAAGTGGTTTTTTTCGCTGTTTTATTTTCACTAAAATTCAAAAAATGCAAAAAAGGGGTAACTTTAAACTGCTGTAACTCTAAAACGGCTAATGGAATCGTTCTCAAAGTGTGAGCGTTGGAAAGCTGAAGCTTTCACCTTTCCAAAGCACTACAATAACTTTATTCTATCATTTTTCTAAGTGGTTTTTTTCGCTGTTTTATTTTCACTAAAATTCAAAAAATGCAAAAAAGGGGTAACTTTAAACTGCTGTAACTCTAAAACGGCTAATGGAATCGTTCTCAAAGTGTGAGCGTTGGAAAGCTGAAGCTTTCTCCTTTCCAAAGCACTACAATAACTTTATTCTATCATTTTTCTAAGTGGTTTTTTTCGCTGTTTTATTTTCACTAAAATTCAAAAAATGCAAAAAAGGGGTAACTTTAAACTGCTGTAACTCTAAAACGGCTAATGGAATCGTTCTCAAAGTGTGAGCGTTGGAAAGCTGAAGCTTTCACCTTTCCAAAGCACTACAATAACTTTATTCTATCATTTTTCTAAGTGGTTTTTTTCGCTGTTTTATTTTCACTAAAATTCAAAAAATGCAAAAAAGGGGTAACTTTAAACTGCTGTAACTCTAAAACGGCTACTGGAATCGTTCTCAAAGTGTGAGCGTTGGAAAGCTGAAGCTTTCACCTTTCCAAAGCACACTCTAAAACGGCTAATGGAATCGTTCTCAAAGTGTGAGCGTTGGAAAGCTGAAGCTTTCATCTTTCCAAAGCACTACAATAACTTTATTCTATCATTTTTCTAAGTGGTTTTTTTCGCTGTTTTATTTTCACTAAAATTCAAAAAATGCAAAAAAGGGGTAACTTTAAACTGCTGTAACTCTAAAACGGCTAATGGAATCGTTCTCAAAGTGTGAGCGTTGGAAAGCTGAAGCTTTCACCTTTCCAAAGCACTACAATAACTTTATTCTATCATTTTTCTAAGTGGTTTTTTTCGCTGTTTTATTTTCACTAAAATTCAAAAAATGCAAAAAAGGGGTAACTTTAAACTGCTGTAACTCTAAAACGGCTAATGGAATCGTTCTCAAAGTGTGAGCGTTGGAAAGCTGAAGCTTTCTCCTTTCCAAAGCACTACAATAACTTTATTCTATCATTTTTCTAAGTGGTTTTTTTCGCTGTTTTATTTTCACTAAAATTCAAAAAATGCAAAAAAGGGGTAACTTTAAACTGCTGTAACTCTAAAACGGCTAATGGAATCGTTCTCAAAGTGTGAGCGTTGGAAAGCTGAAGCTTTCACCTTTCCAAAGCACTACAATAACTTTATTCTATCATTTTTCTAAGTGGTTTTTTTCGCTGTTTTATTTTCACTAAAATTCAAAAAATGCAAAAAAGGGGTAACTTTAAACTGCTGTAACTCTAAAACGGCTAATGGAATCGTTCTCAAAGTGTGAGCGTTGGAAAGCTGAAGCTTTCTCCTTTCCAAAGCACTACAATAACTTTATTCTATCATTTTTCTAAGTGGTTTTTTTCGCTGTTTTATTTTCACTAAAATTCAAAAAATGCAAAAAAGGGGTAACTTTAAACTGCTGTAACTCTAAAACGGCTAATGGAATCGTTCTCAAAGTGTGAGCGTTGGAAAGCTGAAGCTTTCACCTTTCCAAAGCACTACAATAACTTTATTCTATCATTTTTCTAAGTGGTTTTTTTCGCTGTTTTATTTTCACTAAAATTCAAAAAATGCAAAAAAGGGGTAACTTTAAACTGCTGTAACTCTAAAACGGCTAATGGAATCGTTCTCAAAGTGTGAGCGTTGGAAAGCTGAAGCTTTCACCTTTCCAAAGCACTACAATAACTTTATTCTATCATTTTTCTAAGTGGTTTTTTTCGCTGTTTTATTTTCACTAAAATTCAAAAAATGCAAAAAAGGGGTAACTTTAAACTGCTGTAACTCTAAAACGGCTACTGGAATCGTTCTCAAAGTGTGAGCGTTGGAAAGCTGAAGCTTTCACCTTTCCAAAGCACTACAATAACTTTATTGTATCATTTTTCCAAGTGGTTTTTTTCGCTGTTTTATTTTCACTAAAATTCAAAAAATGCAAAAAAGGGGTAACTTTAAACTGCTGTAACTCTAAAACGGCTAATGGAATCGTTCTCAAAGTGTGAGCGTTGGAAAGCTGAAGCTTTCACCTTTCCAAAGCACTACAATAACTTTATTCTATCATTTTTCTAAGTGGTTTTTTTCGCTGTTTTATTTTCACTAAAATTCAAAAAATGCAAAAAAGGGGTAACTTTAAACTGCTGTAACTCTAAAACGGCTAATGGAATCGTTCTCAAAGTGTGAGCGTTGGAAAGCTGAAGCTTTCTCCTTTCCAAAGCACTACAATAACTTTATTCTATCATTTTTCTAAGTGGTTTTTTTCGCTGTTTTATTTTCACTAAAATTCAAAAAATGCAAAAAAGGGGTAACTTTAAACTGCTGTAACTCTAAAACGGCTAATGGAATCGTTCTCAAAGTGTGAGCGTTGGAAAGCTGAAGCTTTCACCTTTCCAAAGCACTACAATAACTTTATTCTATCATTTTTCTAAGTGGTTTTTTTCGCTGTTTTATTTTCACTAAAATTCAAAAAATGCAAAAAAGGGGTAACTTTAAACTGCTGTAACTCTAAAACGGCTAATGGAATCGTTCTCAAAGTGTGAGCGTTGGAAAGCTGAAGCTTTCACCTTTCCAAAGCACTACAATAACTTTATTCTATCATTTTTCTAAGTGGTTTTTTTTGCTGTTTTATTTTCACTAAAATTCAAAAAATGCAAAAAAGGGGTAACTTTAAACTGCTGTAACTCTAAAACGGCTAATGGAATCGTTCTCAAAGTGTGAGCGTTGGAAAGCTGAAGCTTTCACCTTTCCAAAGCACTACAATAACTTTATTCTATCATTTTTCTAAGTGGTTTTTTTCGCTGTTTTATTTTCACTAAAATTCAAAAAATGCAAAAAAGGGGTAACTTTAAACTGCTGTAACTCTAAAACGGCTAATGGAATCGTTCTCAAAGTGTGAGCGTTGGAAAGCTGAAGCTTTCACCTTTCCAAAGCACTACAATAACTTTATTCTATCATTTTTCTAAGTGGTTTTTTTCGCTGTTTTATTTTCACTAAAATTCAAAAAATGCAAAAAAGGGGTAACTTTAAACTGCTGTAACTCTAAAACGGCTACTGGAATCGTTCTCAAAGTGTGAGCGTTGGAAAGCTGAAGCTTTCACCTTTCCAAAGCACTACAATAACTTTATTGTATCATTTTTCCAAGTGGTTTTTTTGCTGTTTTATTTTCACTAAAATTCAAAAAATGCAAAAAAGGGGTAACTTTAAACTGCTGTAACTCTAAAACGGCTAATGGAATCGTTCTCAAAGTGTGAGCGTTGGAAAGCTGAAGCTTTCACCTTTCCAAAGCACTACAATAACTTTATTCTATCATTTTTCTAAGTGGTTTTTTTCGCTGTTTTATTTTCACTAAAATTCAAAAAATGCAAAAAAGGGGTAACTTTAAACTGCTGTAACTCTAAAACGGCTAATGGAATCGTTCTCAAAGTGTGAGCGTTGGAAAGCTGAAGCTTTCACCTTTCCAAAGCACTACAATAACTTTATTCTATCATTTTTCTAAGTGGTTTTTTTCGCTGTTTTATTTTCACTAAAATTCAAAAAATGCAAAAAAGGGGTAACTTTAAACTGCTGTAACTCTAAAACGGCTAATGGAATCGTTCTCAAAGTGTGAGCGTTGGAAAGCTGAAGCTTTCACCTTTCCAAAGCACTACAATAACTT
>JAVJHS010000528.1:0-24795 GCA_032873175.1 Leptopilina drosophilae | reverse complement strand
TCCCCAGTAAAATATTATTTATTTAATGAGTGGCTAATTCAGGACAAGTCTCCCCGGGACATCTCTCCCCAGTTAATTGTTATTTACTTAATGAGTGGCTAATTCAGGACAAGTCTCCCCAGGACATCTCTCCCCAGTAAAATATTATTTATTTAATGAGTGGCTAATTCAGGACAAGTCTCCCCGGGACATCTCTCCCCAGTAAAATATAATTTACTTAATGAGTGGCAAAACCAGGACAAGTCTCCCCGGGACATCTCTCCCCAGTAAAATATTATTTATTTAATGAGTGGCTAATTCAGGACAAGTCTCCCCGGGACATCTCTCCCCAGTTAATTGTTATTTACTTAATGAGTGGCTAATTCAGGACAAGTCTCCCCGGGACATCTCTCCCCAGTAAAATATTATTTATTTAATGAGTGGCTAATTCAGGACAAGTCTCCCCGGGACATCTCTCCCCAGTTAATTGTTATTTACTAAATGAGTGGCTAAGTCAGGACAAGTCTCCCCGGGTCATCTCTCCCCAGTAAAATATTATTTATTAAATGAGTGGCAAATCCGAACAAGTCTCCCCGGGACATCTCTCCCCAGTAAAATATTATTTATGTAATGAGTGGCTAATTCAGGACAAGTCTCCGGACATCTCTCCCTAGTAAAATATTATTTATTTAATGAGTGGCAAACAAGGGCAAGTCTCCCCGGGACATCTCTCCCCAGTAAAATATTATATATTTAATGAGTGGAAAACCAGGACAAGTCTCCCCGGGATATCTCTCCCAAGAAATAATTATTTATTTAATGAGTGGCTAATTCAGGACAAGTCTCCCCGGGACATCTCTCACCAGTAAAATATTATTTATTAAATGAGTGGTAAATCCGAACAAGTCTCCCCAGGAAATCTCTCCCCAGTAAAATATTATTTATTAAATGAGTGGCAAATCCGAACAAGTCTCCCCGGGACATCTCTCCCCAGTAAAATATTATTTATGTAATGAGTGGCTAATTCAGGACAAGTCTCCGGACATCTCTCCCTAGTAAAATATTATTTATGTAATGAGAGGCTAATTCAGGACAAGTCTCCCCGGGACATCTCTCCCCAGTTAATTATTATTTACTTAATGAGTGGCTAATTCAGGACAAATCTCCCCTGGACATCTCTCGCCAGTAAAATATTATTTACTAAATGAGTGGCTAATTCAGGACAAGTCTCCCCGGGACATCTCTCCCCAGTAAAATATAATTTACTTAATGAGTGGCAAAACCAGGACAAGTCTCCCCGGGACATCTCTCCCCAGTAAAATATTATTTATTTAATGAGTGGCTAATTCAGGACAAGTCTCCCCGGGACATCTCTCCCCAGTTAATTGTTATTTACTTAATGAGTGGCTAATTCAGGACAAGTCTCCCCAGGACATCTCTCCCCAGTAAAATATTATTTATTTAATGAGTGGCTAATTCAGGACAAGTCTCCCCGGGACATCTCTCCCCAGTAAAATATAATTTACTTAATGAGTGGCAAAACCAGGACAAGTCTCCCCGGGACATCTCTCCCCAGTAAAATATTATTTATTTAATGAGTGGCTAATTCAGGACAAGTCTCCCCGGGACATCTCTCCCCAGTTAATTGTTATTTACTTAATGAGTGGCTAATTCAGGACAAGTCTCCCCGGGACATCTCTCCCCAGTAAAATATTATTTATTTAATGAGTGGCTAATTCAGGACAAGTCTCCCCGGGACATCTCTCCCCAGTTAATTGTTATTTACTTAATGAGTGGCTAATTCAGGACAAGTCTCCCCAGGACATCTCTCCCCAGTAAAATATTATTTATTTAATGAGTGGCAAACCAGGACAAGTCTCCCCGGGACATCTCTCCCCAGTAAAATATTATTTATTTAATGAGTGGCTAATTCAGGACAAGTCTCCCCGGGACATCTCTCCCCAGTAAAATATAATTTACTTAATGAGTGGCAAAACCAGGACAAGTCTCCCCGGGACATCTCTCCCCAGTAAAATATTATTTATTTAATGAGTGGCTAATTCAGGACAAGTCTCCCCGGGACATCTCTCCCCAGTTAATTGTTATTTACTTAATGAGTGGCTAATTCAGGACAAGTCTCCCCAGGACATCTCTCCCCAGTAAAATATTATTTATTTAATGAGTGGCAAACCAGGACAAGTCACCCCGGGACATCTCTCCCCAGTAAAATATTATTTATTTAATGAGTGGCTAATTCAGGACAAGTCTCCCCGGGACATCTCTCCCCAGTAAAATATAATTTACTTAATGAGTGGCAAAACCAGGACAAGTCTCCCCGGGACATCTCTCCCCAGTTAATTATTATTTACTTAATGAGTGGCAAAACCAGGACAAGTCTCCCCGGGACATCTCTCCCCAGTTAATTATTATTTACTTAATGAGTGGCAAAACCAGGACAAGTCTCCCCGGGACATCTCTCCCCAGTAAAATATTATTTATTTAATGAGTGGCTAATTCAGGACAAGTCTCCCCGGGACATCTCTCCCCAGTAAAATATAATTTACTTAATGAGTGGCAAAACCAGGACAAGTCTCCCCGGGACATCTCTCCCCAGTAAAATATTATTTATTTAATGAGTGGCTAATTCAGGACAAGTCTCCCCGGGACATCTCTCCCCAGTTAATTGTTATTTACTTAATGAGTGGCTAATTCAGGACAAGTCTCCCCGGGACATCTCTCCCCAGTAAAATATTATTTACTTAATGAGTGGCAAAACCAGGACAAGTCTCCCCGGGACATCTCTCCCCAGTAAAATATTATTTATTTAATGAGTGGCAAAACCAGGACAAGTCTCCCCGGGACATCTCTCCCCAGTTAAATGTTATTTATTTCATATTAAAAGTATGTTCACAAAAAAGTCACAAAGTAGCCGATGTTAGCAAAATTGGACAAATTGGCCCTCCTCTACCCCCTTCAAATTTTCAAAAAAGTCAAAAATATTTTTTGGGGCACATTTCTACTTGATAGAACACAAATTCCCGGAGTTTCAATTTTTTCAAGAAGTTGAAATTTCAACAAAGAACATTACACGTAAAATGCCTCATATATATCATTGGAATGAAAAAATTGAATCACAGGGATATTAAAAATAGCGGACATTATGATACTTCATCAATATCACAGGAATATCCCCAATAAATATCACCGTGACGCTCAGGTGATACAGTGTGTTACTTAGGGAGATGTATGCTCAGACTTAGCTCAGATGTATGCGTGCATATCTCACAATATTATGTAAAAATTATCTTATACACATTTGACTAGATTGTTCTAAATGTTTTAGGACCTTTGCGGTTATTAAAACTCACGATCTAACACAAGGCTTTCCGAATATATCTACGAAATTTAATTTTTTTTTGTTTCTTATAAAAATCAGAGAGAAACTGAGAGTACGCACGTAATTCAAAGCGCGCTTTCCTTTGAAAGTCTGCCCCCTCGCGGCTAAAAGTCCTAAGCTTAGGTGGTTAGCTATATATATTGCCTAAATAGGTGAGATCGCACACATATGTCAAATGTAATGGCTAAGCCGAATTATAATCGGAATCGCTCGTGATCACACGTAAAATGCAAGGAACGCGAGGAATAGAACTGAACGAACTCAACTAATCTGATAATAGGCCGAAAAATGATTTTGAGTTCCAAAAGTAAATCTATCATAAAGTTGTGGTTGAATAGGAGGAGAACAGCGGAAATTGTGTTTCCTTCTTCTATTCATTTTTACACTATTGCTATATAATAATTATAACAATAATTAATATAATTAATAAGTAGAATAATAATTATAAAAATTAAAATAACGAAAAAAATTTTAATTAATTGAACTAAAAACAAAAATTAAATTAAAACAAATTAATTTTTTTAAAATAATGATTATTATGAACATTCCAAATAGAAAAATTATTTACATTAAAATTGATTTTAAATACAATTTAATTTAATTTTGTTTAGTTTATCTCGAATAAATTTTAATACCGCAAAATTATAAGTAGAAAACATAGGGTCAATTGGGGTAAATGTAAACGGAATGTCTATGTTTCACCAAAAACATTAGTTTTTTTTGTTAAAACGTAAAATGGACGGAGTTTTTTTGCATGAACTTGTTACTTTACTTCCCTAGAAAAATTTTATAAAGAACAAAAGAATATTGATGCACCTGAATCGCCTAAAACTGACTGTTTACATTTACCCCAAGTTTTCGAATTCTCGGGGTAAATGTAGACACTTAATTATTTATTAACTAAATTGACGAAAATCAAAAATCAAAGTCAATTTTTGTTAAGGCATTAAAAAGGAAGAATGAAAAATTTTATTTTTATTTTTAAATTTATTTTTATGCAAATGCGAGACAAAATACTGAAACAGTAAAATTTTGATTTTCAATCTTCTTTGCATCAAAAGATTTATTTAATTATTTTTAACTCCACGTTGATAAACACTAAACAATTCTTTACAATTAAAAATGCAGTTTTTAGAAAAACTCTGCATTTAAATTAAACACACTGCAAAATTTTTTAAATTAAAATTTTTTTAACCTTGAATTACTGAGTGATATTTTGGTTTTTAGTTGGAAAATTTTACTTTTTTCAATCTACAACCTTTAAAAAATGTTTCATTTTTTTGATTCTGTAAATAAAAATTGTTTGCTCTTCTTCGACTATAACTCCAAAAACCCTTGCAAGTTAATTAATAAAATATTAATTTTACCAATAAATAGTAATTTTTACTAACTTATTAGTAAAATGTATCAATTTATTATTAATTAATTATTTATTATTAAAAAGTTAGTCACCGACTCCAATTATAGTAAACCGTACAATTACTTTGTATTTAATTCATTCTTGTTTTTTCCTGATTTCCGCAGATAAAGAATTTTTACTTTTTAAGAGTATTTCAAATTCTAAATTTATTCGAAACATTACTATTTTTTTCCATTAACATTTAATGAAAACTCCGAAACTCAAATAAAAAAATATTCACTTTTTTTTTAACTGAACTAGTGATTATTATTTTTTTACATGACTTTGGATTTACAAAAATTATTATAAACATACAATTTTCTAAAACTCAATCATTTTTAAAAATTGCAATCACAAATCTTAAAAAATTCAATAATTTCATTATTTAAAATTAATTAATTTAACATGCTATAAAGTTCAATTATTTATTGAAAGAAATGATAAAAGTCTAAAGCAGAGTGGCCACAAGTTCCAGTTTATCAATTTTCCTGACATTAAAATTATTTTCCTTGACAAAATTCTTTTTATAGAAAAAAATTAACTAAATAAACTAAAAATTGTTATATTTTGTTTTAATGTTTGGTCAAAAGTTGAAAAATTAGTAATTTTTCAAAATTAGTCTCAATTCGCTCAATTTCCCCGCAAAAAATTTTCACCTATAGGATTTAATCCTGGTATTTCGTTCAATTTACTGACAAAAATTTGTTCTTCCTGACTTAAGTAATAAAAAAATTTTTCCCTGACTTTACTGACAATGTGGCCACCCTGCCAAAGTTTTGTGTCCATTAAAATTTGTAATGATTGCTAAGTTTCGAAGGTAAATTGAAAATATAATTTTTTCAATTCATCTTCAAAACTTAGCATATTATGAAAGAAACAAGAATTTTATTCTCAATTTTAGAAATTTAATATTTTTTCAGTACTTTTGAAAAAATTCGCAAATGTTTCCCTAATTTAAGCAATATTATGAGTTTATCGCTTAGTGTAAAAATACTGATATAAATGTTAGGAATTAAAATTATTAATACAATATTATATTTGCTAATTTTAATTCCTCTTTTTTTAAAGAGAATTTGTTGCTGTAAATATTTAAATACGCTGAAATCTCTAAAATATCACTGTAAAAAAAATGTTCTGCTTTACAATTTTTATAGAAACTTGTAATATAATGTGTAAAAGTATAGAATTTACAATCCCTTTTTAGTCTTAATTTTACAATTTTTTGGAAATTCACTACTCTGAAAGCAGGTAATAATCAGTTATAATTTTGACTATTTTTTTTACTACATTCAGACTATGTAGTAAATTTACGAAAAATTGTTATTTTACAAATTTCTGTAAAAAAAACCTGTAAATGTACAGAAAATTTATTTTGCAGTGTAATTTATGTATTTCTCTTTAGAAAAATGTATACCTACATATGAACATATGAACAATGTAAATAAAAGTCTTTCGGCGATTAATGCATCTGAAATTTTGTTGTATCATAATTTGTATAGTTTTGAAACCAGAAATTTTAAATAGGCAAAAGTGCCGGATTTAACCAGGGAATTTATTAATATCACATTGAACTACTATTACAAATTTTGGTGTAAATATAAAGTTTTATCAGCATCAAAACCACAAAAAAACATTGCAGTGTAAAAATGTCAAAACATTGACATAACCTCTTTTTTAGTTCTATTCTTCTATTCGGTATTCCTCGAGATCCTTGCATTTTACGAGTGATCACGAGCGATTCCGATTATAATTCGGCTTAGCCATTACGTTTGACATATTGTTAAGTTATCTGCTTTCAATAAATAATTATTTCTGGGGAGAGATGTCCCGGGAGGACTTGTCCTGGTTTTGCCACTCATTAAATAAAAAATATTTTTCTAGGGAGAGATGTCCCGGGGAGACTTGTCCTGATTTTGCCACTCAATAAATAAAAAATATTTTACTGGGGAGAGATGTCCCGGGGAGACTTGTCCTGAATTTGCCACTGCTTTCAGTAAATAATTATTTCTGGGGAGAGATGTCCCGGGGAGACTTGTCCTGAATTAGCCACTCATTAAATAAATAATATTTTACTGGGGAGAGATGTCCCGGGGAGACTTGTCCTGAATTTGCCACTGCTTTGAGTAAATAATTATTTCTGGGGAGAGATGTCCCGTGGAGACTTGTCCTGAATTAGCCACTCATTAAATAAATAATATTTTACTGGGGAGAGATGTCCCGGGGAGACTTGTCCTGAATTTGCCACTGCTTTGAGTAAATAATTATTTCTGGGGAGAGATGTCCCGTGGAGACTTGTCCTGAATTTGCCACTGCTTTGAGTAAATAATTATTTCTGGGGAGAGATGTCCCGTGGAGACTTGTCCTGAATTTGCCACTGCTTTCAGTAAATAATTATTTCTGGGGAGAGATGTCCCGGGGAGACTTGTCCTGAATTAGCCACTCATTAAATAAATAATATTTTACTGGGGAGAGATGTCCCGGGGAGACTTGTCCTGAATTTGCCACTGCTTTGAGTAAATAATTATTTCTGGGGAGAGATGTCCCGTGGAGACTTGTCCTGGTTTTGCCACTCATTAAGTAAATAATATTTTACTGGGGAGAGATGTCCCGGGGAGACTTGTCCTGAATTAGCCACTCATTAAATAAATAATATTTTACTGGGGAGAGATGTCCCGGGGAGACTTGTCCTGAATTAGCCACTCATTAAGTAAATAATAATTAACTGGGGAGAGATGTCCCGGGGAGACTTGTCCTGGTTTTGCCACTCATTAAGTAAATAATAATTAACTGGGGAGAGATGTCCCGGGGAGACTTGTCCTGAATTAGCCACTCATTAAATAAATAATATTTTACTGGGGAGAGATGTCCCGGGGAGACTTGTCCTGAATTTGCCACTGCTTTCAGTAAATAATTATTTCTGGGGAGAGATGTCCCGTGGAGACTTGTCCAGACAGAACATTATTTACATTTATTATTTACATTTGGGGAGAGATGTCCCTAGGAAGCCTTGTCTTCTGGGAGGAGCAGTCCACGGGAGACTTGTCCGTTGGGAAGAGATGTCCCGGGGAGACTTGTCCTGGGAGGACTTGTCCGGGGGAGACTTTCTGGGTGTGACTTGTCTCATATTTGATTTGTAGAAGTTAAGAGGGGGGGCAGGGTCATTTTAAGCAATTTTGTTGACAAAATTTAATTTCTTTCCCTTCTATTTCGCAAATATGTAGGCCAATCGTGTTCGCTATAATTTTCCTGTAATCTGCACTTAAAACTTAAGATTCCTACCGAATTTCAGCTCACCAGGTTCAGATTTGTAGAAGTTAAGGGGGGGGACATGGTCATTTTTTGCAATTTTTTCGAGAAAATTTAATTTCTTTCCCTTCTATTTCGCAAATATGTTGGCCAATCGTGTCCGCTATATTTTTCCTGTAATCTGCACGTAAAACTGAAGATCCCTACCGAATTTCAGCTCACAAGGTTGAGATTTGTAGAAGTTAAGGGGGGGGGGGGGACAGCCCATTTTGCGTGGCTGGGACGGACATACGAGTGATTTCATAAGGGTTCCGTCAGTACACCTACGGTGTACGGAACCCTAAAAACTGTAAATTTATTGTTTATATATATGTTACAAAAGTCATACCTAATTAATTTACAGCAATCTGTCAAAATTTTAAAAAAATTCTTTTTTTTTTGAAAAATTTATAATTTTTTTCATATTAGTATTATTTTTTAATTATAAAATTTGTTTATTATATATATATATATATATATATATATATATATATATATTACTAGGGGGGCTACACCCCCCTGCGCGCTTCGCGCGCCAACCCCCTACCTAATTTTTCTATTTATTCTAATTTATATTTTCAAATCATGTTCCCTTAATATGAATGCATGGTATTAAGTTAGAGTACATTATATTAGGGGATACTGAAAAAAAAACACTTAAAAAGAATTTTACTTGACGGATATGATTACGATCTTATGGTGCCCTTATAGATACTTTTTTGTACCTAAAGGTAATAGAATTGGCTAAATTTGGCAATGATTTCGCAGTATCATCAAAGGCATTATTACGACCCTTTTTACTTGCAGCTTTTATAATAAATCAAATCTCAAATAAATTTTGACATAAATTAAGGATCATTATTTGGTCGGTTATGACATGTAGGTAAAAGAAGAATGTAAAATTACATGTAGATTTCGACGTAATATAACAGACGTTTGTGGGCCTCTTTTTACACGTAGGTCAAAACTGCCCTCAAAATTGACCTAAATTTTTAGGGTAGCGGAAATTGTTTGTCAAATTCTGACGTCTACGTCAAAATTGCCCTCAAAATTGACCTAAATTGACTCTTGACCTGTAGGTCTGATTTTGAGGTTATGTTGTTCTACGACAGGAAGTTATGTTAAATATACTATAGCCATTTGTAGCCAACTTCATGGCACTGAATCCGGCGGCGAAATCTTTTTATAATATAGAGAGATATATCTTCGAAGTCATTTATATTATTAATAAATTTAAAAATTTATCCCAATCTGAAAAAATTGAAAAAAAAATTTTTTTTGAATTTTTTTAAAAATTCATAACTTTTTTTCAGCTCAATATTTTTTCATCAAATATAGCTAATATTTTAAGTTAGACCAATACATAAAAGAATGTCAAATTTTACTTTATTTGGTCAAGACCTTTTCAAGTTATACGCGAACAAACATACATACATACATACATACATACAGGAAATTTTTTATTACCATTTTTGGAATCTCCGTTGCTCAAATAAATAAATTATGCTAGAAAAAATTAATTTCGTGCAATGTACAGACAAAAGTCTGATTTTATTAATATAGAAGATATTAAATTTGGCGGGTATGAATAAAGATAATAATAAAAAATCCATTGGGTTTGCGGACAATATCGTCATTTACGCGATAGAAAAATCTCCACAGGCAGCTGAGGAGTCACTTCAGAGTTTATTTGACAAAATACTATTTTACTTTGATGCCTGGAGATTAAATTGTAAAAATATATAGCTCATATAAAAGAAGCCATAAATACACTGTAAAAAATTTAGGGAGTTAATGGACTCAGGAGTTGGGAGTTAAATTTTTCGAGTTAAAAATCAACTTTAAAAGAGAGTTAATTTATTAACTCCCTTCATCAACACCCGCGCGAGTTATTTTTTCCATGGGAAGTTAGCATTTCGGAGTTAAATTTTAACTCTCTTTATTTAACTCCCCTGGCATTAACTCTCCAATGGGTGCGACTTTTATAGAATCCCCTGGGGAGTTAAAATTTAACTCCCTTTTTTACAGTGTAAGGCAAAAAGAGCCTTCTTTAACGTAAAAAATTTATTTTATTTTTTACATCTTGATGCTAACGTTAAAATTTTGTATTATATGCTTATTGTTCGACCAATTGCCACATATGCTTGTCAGGCTTGGTTTAATATATCACCTTCGACGATGGAAATTGTGAGAGTGTTCGAGAGATCTTGTTTGAGGGCGTGCCTGAGGTTGTACAGGAGTCCTGAATCAAATTATACAAAATTCTATTCAAATTTTTTAATCTATAATAAGGCAAATATACCAAGGATTGATACTTTTATAATCAAATTAAATAGAAATCACTTTGCCAAGGCGGCTAAAATAAAAGAAAACCCGAACCTATATTTGCCATTTTATCACAGTGATAATGAATTTAAAGAAACGTTAAAATCAGAGTACATATCCCCACATTGTTTTTCTTATTTGGATAAAAATAAATATATACAAAATTCAGGAAAAATTCCCATAATTTACCATATTTATAGGCATGCGTTCAACAAATCTATAAAATATACTGCGAATGACTGGGATGCAAATCCCCAAAGCTTGTCACGATTTTCAACAGCTATGTTAAGGCGAGAACTAAATAAAAAAGCGTCAACAAATACAAAAAAAAATCTATAAATTTAAACTATTATATTGTTTTTTTATTAATTAAGTTGGCTTTTTCTATGTATGTTATTATTTTTCGAATACTTTATCTTTTTTTACCAACAATTGTTTTAAAAAAAATTTTTAATTTGTCTCCAATTATATTGGATAAATAAATAAAAAATTTAATCATGTAAACAAAAAAATATAAATAAAAGAGAGAAAAAGTATTCCTTCGTTGAGTACCACTCTGTTGGCCATTCGAAAATAAAAAACATTTCATCTGTGATAATTTGCACCGTCTTTCCATGTTTATTATGGTGCCATTGTAATTTATATTCCCAGGCGGAAAAGTCGGACGAATGCCGGATCATCCAACCGTCAAGGATCCGCGCAGGTTGAATTGGAGAGTCAATGCCGATGCATATTAATGTCTGCTGGCGCGGTACAAAGACGGATCCGACCGCCGGATTAAAATTTATACTGTGTTGTAATGGCTGTGCGTCCGGCTCGGTACAAATTTCATGCCGCCGAACAACCGGCGTTGTACTGACATTCGTCCGTCTGACAACTCGAGCGTGACAGACATTCTACCGACTGCGAACTAATATCATTTATGTTGTTATTATTAAGAGTTCAATTAATAATAATATGCTAAGAATATGGTTATTGTTATTGCTTTTTTAAAACAATTTAATGTTTTCTAAAATAATTATTTTTTTTAATTAACACATTATTTAGAATCTTCAGAAATAGATTTTTTACAATGCAAAATTTAGCTATAGTCTTATTGTTTTCAATAAAAATTAATAAACTAAAATGAATAAAATAATAATTATATTAATAAAAATTTTTAATCTATTATGTTGTAAAAAATTTTTGTAGGAGAATTGCTTAAAGTTTAAATATTAAAAAAAAGGATTAACAATGCAGGAATATAAAATTTAATTGTAAAAATTAATGAATTTGAAGAATAGGTTTTAATTATATTTTTTATTTATTAATTAACAAATAAATTAAAGAATTAAATTTTTTTGTTATATTCAAATTTCTTTAATATTTATAAATAAAGTATACAGCTAATTATTAATAAATATAAAAAAATTAATAATAAAAATAATAAATAAATATAACAAAAATAATAGAATAATTGAAAAAATTAAAATTTTAAAATATTGTTTTAAAACACTAGATTTATTTACATAATATTCATAAAATGCTAAAATATTCTAAAGTATTTGTAAAATTATTATTTATTGTTGTATATAAGATGCAAAAATTGTTTGCTTCGTAGCGGTATTGCATATTGACATTATTATGCTCAGATCCGCATGCGAGCGAATATCATAGTGGTTAGCGTATTAGACTTCGGTGCTTATAGATTAGGAATAGCTTGGGCTTCGTATCCCACTTGTGCGAGCGTTTAGAATTTTAATGTGTTAAAAAATGTAGAATGTGTAAAAAATGCTGCAAATTATCTATAAATAAATATTAATTAACATGCACCATGCATAGTTAATTAAATATTTTTTTATTTTATTTTTCAATACAAATTATAATTTAGTCTGGTTAGACGGACGAATGCCAGTGGAACGCCGGTCCGCTGAAGCGAGTCGTTTTTTGAAACAATATTTGACCCGCTGCGGTTGCTAGACGGACGAATGCCGGTACAACGCCGGTTGTTCGGCGGCATCAAATTTGTACCGAGCCGAACGCGCAGTCACTACAAAAAGGTGGATACAACATAGCGGACAAAATTTTTTAAAAATCTGTGGATTCGCTTGAAATTTGTTATTTGGGGGTTTCAGGGTCGCTGATTACGAATTCAAAGTTAGATTTAGAAAATTCAAAATGTCGGATCCAATATGTCAGATAAAATTTAATAGGGCAAATAAAATTGTTTAAAACTGATTGGATTCATTGAAAATTGTTATTCGGGGGTTTTCAGGGTCTCCGATAACAAATCCAAAGTTATATTTAGAAAATTCAAAATGTTGGATTCAATATGGATGATGGTTTATCTAAAAATCATAGGGTTTACCATGTGGTTAACCATGTCAAACCATATGGGAAATTGAGACAGCATTTTAGTTAGGAATAGACATGGTAAATTTGAACAGTTCTTCTATGCATAAAACCATATGAATTCCTATATAATATCCTGCATGTTTTTCCCAGTCAAATCTTAAACCAAATCCCATGTGAAAAACATTATCCGTCTCATTGAATATCTCTACATGGGAATCCACTTGGAATTTTACAAGCGATTTCACATAGTATTTTATATGGGAATTGACATAGGATTTCACACAGGATTTAATATGAGATATTACAGAGTATTTTATTAAAGATCCAATGAAAAAATTTTCAAAGGTTTACAAATTTTTTAATAAAACATTAAATAATAAATGGTATTTGTGTTACAAGTCAAAAAAATATATAAAGATCGATAATTTGAAACACGTCCTCTGTGCTACAGGTTTTCAGCTCTTATATACTTTCAGAATCGTCTCAACAGCGAGAGAAGTCACTTTCGCCATCTAGCGGTGAAGTCTAGAAGCGAGAGTAATCTTTAACATTATTAAGGAAACCATGTTAAATACAACGTAGTACTTTCCTATGCGGGGATTTTACTTAGGAATTTACGTAGAAATAAATTCCCAAATGACTTCCTAAGTAAAATTCTATGTAAATCCCCATCTAGGAAACCACATGGAATACTAAGTGGTATCCCACATGGTTTCCTTAATAATGTTAAAGATTACTCTCGCTTCTAGACTTCACCGCTAGATGGCGAAAGTGACTTCTCTCGCTGTTGAGACGATTCTGAAAGTATATAAGAGCTGAAAACCTGTAGCACAGAGGACGTGTTTCAAATTATCGATCTTTATATATTTTTTTGACTTGTAACACAAATACCATTTATTATTTAATGTTTTATTAAAAAATTTGTAAACCTTTGAAAATTTTTTCATTGGATCTTTAATAAAATACTCTGTAATATCTCATATTAAATCCTGTGTGAAATCCTATGTCAATTCCCATATAAAATACTATGTGAAATCGCTTGTAAAATTCCAAGTGGATTCCCATGTAGAGATATTCAATGAGACGGATAATGTTTTTCACATGGGATTTGGTTTAAGATTTGACTGGGAAAAACATGCAGGATATTATATAGGAATTCATATGGTTTTATGCATAGAAGAACTGTTCAAATTTACCATGTCTATTCCTAACTAAAATGCTGTCTCAATTTCCCATATGGTTTGACATGGTTAACCACATGGTAAACCCTATGATTTTTAGATAAACCATCATCCATATTGAATCCAACATTTTGAATTTTCTAAATATAACTTTGGATTTGTTATCGGAGACCCTGAAAACCCCCGAATAACAATTTTCAATGAATCCAATCAGTTTTAAACAATTTTATTTGCCCTATTAAATTTTATCTGACATATTGGATCCGACATTTTGAATTTTCTAAATCTAACTTTGAATTCGTAATCAGCGACCCTGAAACCCCCAAATAACAAATTTCAAGCGAATCCACAGATTTTTAAAAAATTTTGTCCGCTATGTTGTATCCACCTTTTTGTAGTGACTGCGCGTTCGGCTCGGTACAAATTTGATGCCGCCGAACAACCGGCGTTGTACCGGCATTCGTCCGTCTAGCAACCGCAGCGGGTCAAATATTGTTTCAAAAAACGACTCGCTTCAGCGGACCGGCGTTCCACTGGCATTCGTCCGTCTAACCAGACTAAATTATAATTTGTATTGAAAAATAAAATAAAAAAATATTTAATTAACTATGCATGGTGCATGTTAATTAATATTTATTTATAGATAATTTGCAGCATTTTTTACACATTCTACATTTTTTAACACATTAAAATTCTAAACGCTCGCACAAGTGGGATACGAAGCCCAAGCTATTCCTAATCTATAAGCACCGAAGTCTAATACGCTAACCACTATGATATTCGCTCGCATGCGGATCTGAGCATAATAATGTCAATATGCAATACCGCTACGAAGCAAACAATTTTTGCATCTTATATACAACAATAAATAATAATTTTACAAATACTTTAGAATATTTTAGCATTTTATGAATATTATGTAAATAAATCTAGTGTTTTAAAACAATATTTTAAAATTTTAATTTTTTCAATTATTCTATTATTTTTGTTATATTTATTTATTATTTTTATTATTAATTTTTTTATATTTATTAATAATTAGCTGTATACTTTATTTATAAATATTAAAGAAATTTGAATATAACAAAAAAATTTAATTCTTTAATTTATTTGTTAATTAATAAATAAAAAATATAATTAAAACCTATTCTTCAAATTCATTAATTTTTACAATTAAATTTTATATTCCTGCATTGTTAATCCTTTTTTTTAATATTTAAACTTTAAGCAATTCTCCTACAAAAATTTTTTACAACATAATAGATTAAAAATTTTTATTAATATAATTATTATTTTATTCATTTTAGTTTATTAATTTTTATTGAAAACAATAAGACTATAGCTAAATTTTGCATTGTAAAAAATCTATTTCTGAAGATTCTAAATAATGTGTTAATTAAAAAAAATAATTATTTTAGAAAACATTAAATTGTTTTAAAAAAGCAATAACAATAACCATATTCTTAGCATATTATTATTAATTGAACTCTTAATAATAACAACATAAATGATATTAGTTCGCAGTCGGTAGAATGTCTGTCACGCTCGAGTTGTCAGACGGACGAATGTCAGTACAACGCCGGTTGTTCGGCGGCATGAAATTTGTACCGAGCCGGACGCACAGCCATTACAACACAGTATAAATTTTAATCCGGCGGTCGGATCCGTCTTTGTACCGCGCCAGCAGACATTAATATGCATCGGCATTGACTCTCCAATTCAACCTGCGCGGATCCTTGACGGTTGGATGATCCGGCATTCGTCCGACTTTTCCGCCTGGGAATATAAATTACAATGGCACCATAATAAACATGGAAAGACGGTGCAAATTATCACAGATGAAATGTTTTTTATTTTCGAATGGCCAACAGAGTGGTACTCAACGAAGGAATACTTTTTCTCTCTTTTATTTATATTTTTTTGTTTACATGATTAAATTTTTTATTTATTTATCCAATATAATTGGAGACAAATTAAAAATTTTTTTTAAAACAATTGTTGGTAAAAAAAGATAAAGTATTCGAAAAATAATAACATACATAGAAAAAGCCAACTTAATTAATAAAAAAACAATATAATAGTTTAAATTTATAGATTTTTTTTGTATTTGTTGACGCTTTTTTATTTAGTTCTCGCCTTAACATAGCTGTTGAAAATCGTGACAAGCTTTGGGGATTTGCATCCCAGTCATTCGCAGTATATTTTATAGATTTGTTGAACGCATGCCTATAAATATGGTAAATTATGGGAATTTTTCCTGAATTTTGTATATATTTATTTTTATCCAAATAAGAAAAACAATGTGGGGATATGTACTCTGATTTTAACGTTTCTTTAAATTCATTATCACTGTGATAAAATGGCAAATATAGGTTCGGGTTTTCTTTTATTTTAGCCGCCTTGGCAAAGTGATTTCTATTTAATTTGATTATAAAAGTATCAATCCTTGGTATATTTGCCTTATTATAGATTAAAAAATTTGAATAGAATTTTGTATAATTTGATTCAGGACTCCTGTACAACCTCAGGCACGCCCTCAAACAAGATCTCTCGAACACTCTCACAATTTCCATCGTCGAAGGTGATATATTAAACCAAGCCTGACAAGCATATGTGGCAATTGGTCGAACAATAAGCATATAATACAAAATTTTAACGTTAGCATCAAGATGTAAAAAATAAAATAAATTTTTTACGTTAAAGAAGGCTCTTTTTGCCTTACACTGTAAAAAAGGGAGTTAAATTTTAACTCCCCAGGGGATTCTATAAAAGTCGCACCCATTGGAGAGTTAATGCCAGGGGAGTTAAATAAAGAGAGTTAAAATTTAACTCCGAAATGCTAACTTCCCATGGAAAAAATAACTCGCGCGGGTGTTGATGAAGGGAGTTAATAAATTAACTCTCTTTTAAAGTTGATTTTTAACTCGAAAAATTTAACTCCCAACTCCTGAGTCCATTAACTCCCTAAATTTTTTACAGTGTATTTATGGCTTCTTTTATATGAGCTATATATTTTTACAATTTAATCTCCAGGCATCAAAGTAAAATAGTATTTTGTCAAATAAACTCTGAAGTGACTCCTCAGCTGCCTGTGGAGATTTTTCTATCGCGTAAATGACGATATTGTCCGCAAACCCAATGGATTTTTTATTATTATCTTTATTCATACCCGCCAAATTTAATATCTTCTATATTAATAAAATCAGACTTTTGTCTGTACATTGCACGAAATTAATTTTTTCTAGCATAATTTATTTATTTGAGCAACGGAGATTCCAAAAATGGTAATAAAAAATTTCCTGTATGTATGTATGTATGTATGTATGTTTGTTCGCGTATAACTTGAAAAGGTCTTGACCAAATAAAGTAAAATTTGACATTCTTTTATGTATTGGTCTAACTTAAAATATTAGCTATATTTGATGAAAAAATATTGAGCTGAAAAAAAGTTATGAATTTTTAAAAAAATTCAAAAAAAATTTTTTTTTCAATTTTTTCAGATTGGGATAAATTTTTAAATTTATTAATAATATAAATGACTTCGAAGATATATCTCTCTATATTATAAAAAGATTTCGCCGCCGGATTCAGTGCCATGAAGTTGGCTACAAATGGCTATAGTATATTTAACATAACTTCCTGTCGTAGAACAACATAACCTCAAAATCAGACCTACAGGTCAAGAGTCAATTTAGGTCAATTTTGAGGGCAATTTTGACGTAGACGTCAGAATTTGACAAACAATTTCCGCTACCCTAAAAATTTAGGTCAATTTTGAGGGCAGTTTTGACCTACGTGTAAAAAGAGGCCCACAAACGTCTGTTATATTACGTCGAAATCTACATGTAATTTTACATTCTTCTTTTACCTACATGTCATAACCGACCAAATAATGATCCTTAATTTATGTCAAAATTTATTTGAGATTTGATTTATTATAAAAGCTGCAAGTAAAAAGGGTCGTAATAATGCCTTTGATGATACTGCGAAATCATTGCCAAATTTAGCCAATTCTATTACCTTTAGGTACAAAAAAGTATCTATAAGGGCACCATAAGATCGTAATCATATCCGTCAAGTAAAATTCTTTTTAAGTGTTTTTTTTTCAGTATCGCCTAATATAATGTACTCTAACTTAATACCATGCATTCATATTAAGGGAACATGATTTGAAAATATAAATTAGAATAAATAGAAAAATTAGGTAGGGGGTTGGCGCGCGAAGCGCGCAGGGGGGTGTAGCCCCCCTAGTAATATATATATATATATATATATATATATAATAATAAACAAATTTTATAATTAAAAAATAATACTAATATGAAAAAAATTATAAATTTTTCAAAAAAAAAAGAATTTTTTTAAAATTTTGACAGATTGCTGTAAATTAATTAGGTATGACTTTTGTAACATATATATAAACAATAAATTTACAGTTTTTAGGGTTCCGTACACCGTAGGTGTACTGACGGAACCCTTATGAAATCACTCGTGTGTCCGTCCCAGCCACGCAAAATGGGCTGTCCCCCCCCCCTTAACTTCTACAAATCTCAACCTTGTGAGCTGAAATTCGGTAGGGATCTTCAGTTTTACGTGCAGATTACAGGAAAAATATAGCGGACACGATTGGCCAACATATTTGCGAAATAGAAGGGAAAGAAATTAAATTTTCTCGAAAAAATTGCAAAAAATGACCATGTCCCCCCCCTTAACTTCTACAAATCTGAACCTGGTGAGCTGAAATTCGGTAGGAATCTTAAGTTTTAAGTGCAGATTACAGGAAAATTATAGCGAACACGATTGGCCTACATATTTGCGAAATAGAAGGGAAAGAAATTAAATTTTGTCAAAAAAATTGCTTAAAATGACCCTGCCCCCCCTCTTAACTTCTACAAATCTGAACCTGGTGGGCTGAAATTCGATAGGAATCTTAAGTTTTAAGTGCAGATTACAGGAAAATTATAGCGAACACGATTGGTCTACATATTTGCGAAATAGAAGGGAAAGAAATTAAATTTTTTTGGAAAAATTGCAAAAAATGACCCTGTCCCCCCCCTTAACTTCTACAAATCTGAACCTGGTGAGCTGAAATTCGGTAGAGATCTTCAGTTTTAAGTGCAGATTAACTATATTTATAAGATGGAAGTAAGTATAAAAATGTTTTTAATATCAATAAATTGAAAAATTATAATTGACAGACCATTTACTATCAAGCTTAATTCAGTAGTATTCTTGGGGTCGCTGCTAAACATTTGACGTCAAAATAATGAAATCTAGAATTATTTGTTTATCTAATTAATCAAAAAATTTTTAATTGCAAAACTTCGAAAACATTAAAAATGGTAAATGATATTAAAAAATATTAATTCACAGCATTAAAATTATTTTTCAATTATTAAAAATGGAGACCTGTGTGATACGATACTTGCATTATGCTACTGGCAAGAAACTTTGGTAGTAAATTGTTTTGTTAGTTTAATTTCAGATTTAACTTTTAGGGATGTTTTGAGCATTGTAAAGGCAAATGTTAAACAGGGTGTCTATTATTATTTTTGTTTAACAAACTGTCCGGTTTTTCCTAGCTTTGTCAAAATTTATCCAGGTGCATCTTTTCTTACCAAATATAAATTTTTTTGATAAGTAATAACAATAAATAAAACTACAAATGGCTACAAAAATTCACTTTTTTTATGAAAATACTCTTCGACGGTTTTTATTTTTACTAATACTTTTAACAGGGGTTCCACCAAATGGAAAAAAACGGTAAATATGCAGGAATTTAATTTAATCAGGAAAACTGTGAATTCAGCTTGCAATATAGGTCTTATTTTCGATTTCAGCAATTATGATACAATTAGTTCGAATTCAACTTTACTACAAATCCAAAAATCAGTGGAAATTTTGGATTAACTTATAATACTATAATTAAATTTCTACAAATAAATGACGAACATTGTTTTCTGCATTTTAATTAATTAAAAATAAATTATTTGATGATAAAAAGTCTATCATTAATTTAAAATAGTATTATTTTTTTAATGAAATAGTTAATGGTAGCTAATTATTATTTATTCTGGTCAAATGAAATTCCCCACTATTTCCCATTTTTGGAGACTGGTAGACACACTATTGAATATATTTGAAGTAACTAAAACCCGTCGAAGACGGGTACGACAGGTACTATATTATAAAAAGATATCGCCGCCGCCGCCGCCGCTGTTTCAAGATTCTGTAAGGGCGCCCTATCCCAAAGGGTCTGACAAAACTTATGTCAAAATTGACCTACTTTTTGAACCTATAGGTCAAAAGGAGGATAAATAACGGCCTCACATTACGTAAAAATCTATGTCTAATTTGACCTATTTTTTGACCAATAGGTCAAAACCATAAGTCAAAACTTATGTCAAAATAGACTTATTTTTTTACCTATTGGTCAAAAAGAGAATAAATAACATTACATCAAAATACATGTTTAATTTGACCTATTTTTTGACCAATATGTCAAAAAGTGGTCCCCGTGTACACAAGAAAAAAAAAGTTTAAATTTTAACCTGATTTTGGGGTAAAAATTCGCTGCAACAAAATTTCACCTAGGTGAGGGCGCCACTGTCTATGTGACTTAGCATTGGTTAAAATTACCCGCAACAAAATTTATACCACCTTTTTTTCTGTGTAGGTCCTTACATTATGTGAAAATTCAAGTTTAATTTTACCTATTTTTTGAACTACGGGTTTTAAAAGGCACCTTAATGTGGGCCATTACATTACGTCAAAATTTGATCTGTGTTTTACCTACAATATTTATATTATCCAGAAATAGAGTCAGGATTTCTAAGGGCCGTCAAAACTAATTTGACCTGTAGGCCAAAAAGAGGATAAATAACGGATAAAAATACATGTTTACTTTGACCTATTTTTTTGAGCTACGGGTTTTAAAAGGGGCCTTAATGTGGGCCATCACATTACGTCAAAATTTGATCTATGTTTCACCTACAGGTCAGAGCTTGCCCCTCAAATAGGAGCGCCAAATAGGACGTCAAAGCCTATGCCAAAGACAGTTTTTTTACTTGCAGGCTGTTATGGTACTACAAAATTGATGACAAAGGTTTAAAATTTTAGATTTGCTAATATCATAGGATCGCATTTTACAATCTTTTTATTATCTATAAATAGAAGTATATATATATATATATATATATATATATATATATATATATATATATATATATACTAGGAGGGCTCCGCCCCCTGCGCGCTTCGCGCGCCAACCCCCCGTGATTTTTTATTTGAAAATTCGTCCTTAGTTTTTAGTATTATTAACCTTTTGAGGATTTTATGATTTTGGCAAATCTGAAAATTTTAATTATCATATATAGGAAAGATTATTTAACATCTTTTTAAATTTGGTTTTTAGCCAAATTCTTTAAAACTTTAATTAAAAAATTAATTTTTAAATTCAAAAATTGAGTTTTTTTGAGTATACATAAGTATACTTGAATTTTAAAGAATTTGGCTAAAAACCAAATTAAAAATATTTCTATTCATTTTCATTACATATGACAATTTAAAATTTCAGATTGGCCAATGTCATAAGATCGCATTTTTCCATCTTTGTCATCAATTTCGTAGTAACGTAACAGCCTTCAAGTAAAAGATTTGTCTTTGGCATAGGCGATTTGACGCTCCTCTTTGACGGGGCAAGCTCTGACCTGTAGGTAAAAAACAGGTAATGTAATGGCCCACATTAAGGCCCCTTTTAAAAGCAGTAGCTCAAAAAATAGGTAAAATTAAACATGAATTTTGACGTAATGGAAATGCCCACATGGAGACCACTTTTTAATTTATAGGTAAAAAAATAGGTCAAATTAAACATAGATTTTAACCTAATATGAGGCCGTTATTTATCCTCTTTTTGACCTATAGGTAAAAAATAGGTCAATTTTGACATAGATTTTAACGTAATGTTAGGCCGTCATTTATCCTCTTTTTGACCTATAGGTCAAAAAATAGGTCAATTTTGACATAAGTTTTGACGGCCCCTTTGGGATAGGGCGTCAAAGTAGGTCAATTTTGACATAGATTTTAACGTAATGTTAGGCCGTCATTTATCCTCCTTTTGACCTATAGGTCAAAAAATAGGTCAATTTTGACATAAGTTTTGAGGTAATGTGAGGCCGTTATTTGTCCTCTTTTTGACCTATTGGTCAAAAAATAGGTCATTTTTGACATAGATTTTAACCCTTTGCCGTACATAAGCTTTCCCCACCTCAGAAAAAATAAGTTTGACAGTGGAATCACGTGGATAATATCAGGGCCGGAAATTAGTTTGATTTTGAGGTTATGTTTACATTGGTTATGTAGATTTGATAAAAGTCTTTAATAATCAAATATAGCTATGTTTAAAAAGTAATAAATTGCAAATACACTTCCACTTTATACAAAAAAACAGATTTTTAGGTATTAAATATTATTTTTAAATATAATTTATTTTAAAATATAAATGGATTCATTTTTTAATTAGGTACGTTCCTGCAAATTCAGAACACTTACATTCTCACACATAACTAATTTATCAACACAAGCATACCGCCTTTTCTCATTGGTTGTTCCCCCAGAAAAGACTCTAAACGACATTTCGTAACACAAGAACGGCAAAGGGTTAACGTAATGTTAGGCCGTCATTTATCCTCCTTTTGACCTGTAGGTCAAAAAATAGGTCAATTTTGACATAGATTTTAACGTAATGTTAGGCCGTCATTTATCCTCCTTTTGACCTGTAGGTCAAAAAATAGGTCAATTTTGACATAGATTTAAAAATGTAATTAAAAGAAAAATAGTATATTTTGTAACTTGTGCTAGCATTTGTCAATTTCTTAATGAGCACTTTTTTTGGAACAAACAGTTTGTTCCAAATAAAGTGCTCGTTCAAAAATTGACAAATGCTAGCACAAGTTACGAACGATATTTTTCATAACAAGGTGCAAAAAAGTTCCCTTTTTTGCACCGCGTTATGAAAAAATAAGTTAAAATAAACTTTATCCACTTTTTATTATTGTTAAATAAATTATTCAAAACATTCCCATTTTTAATATATTTAAAAAAAATTAAAAGAATATTTAAAATAAGAAGAATGGAATCTTCCTATTGATAAAAATGGTTGTCAGATTAGAGGTTATGTCATCCAAATAATTTTTTGTTGAAGAAACAGTAATTTTTATCCAAAATATGGGCAATTCCACGTGAGATTTTAGTCGACCTCTTAAAATCGGTCAAAAATAATTTTTTTGCAACACTAACCTGTAAAATTGAATTTTACACACCGAAAACAGTGTGTAAAGTACTTCTTTTTATAGCGGTGTGTAAAGTGTTACTTTACACACAGCTAGCAGTGCGAAAGGGGATTCCAGTATGTAAAGTGATTTTCAGTGCGTAAAATGATTACTTTACACATTCTTGTGACTGTTTGATGAGAAATGATGAAATAAAGCTTTAAAACAACACTTTAAAATCACATTTTTTTTATTTTAGCTTCAAGAAAATTTCATTAAACACTTCCCCCACTACACCTAAACTTTCAGTAATATTGTCAATAGTGCTGCAAGTTTAGTTGTTCTAGTGTGATTTTAATTGGTCAATTTAAATCTCACGTGGAATTGCCCATATATTGTTCAAAAATTTTAACAATATCCACTCTAAATTATTAGGCGGATAACTACTGTTTGGTGGCCGACTATATGGTTTACCCTATACCACGAGAATTTCAATGTCAGTCAAATCGGAAAAAATTCCATGGCCCCGGTTGGGTAAGAAAGAATGCAACTTTTGAGAATTGTGGATTATACATCAGTGATAAATTTTATTAAAATTAAACATACAAAATTATTATAAACAATATCCAGTACAAACATTGGATTCTTGGATGTTAGTAATTTTTGAAATGGGAGGGTGTTGAGAGCGACTGCTACTTTCAGCCCGAAACTTTTAACCTTTTATTTTGGAAATTTATCAGCGATGTATAAACTATATAGACCTAAGTAAAACTGCTTCGCAAATGTCGTTCGCGAACGCAGAACATAAGTTAGAAAAGGACACAACTATACCTTTTTCTTTTTCTAATAAAAACTGGCGCTAATGCCAGTTAGGTAGTAGTGAGCGCCTTTGAGCCAATCACTGCTATCCGACTGGCATAATTAGCAAGTGCATTCGAGCATCGGGCGAATTATAGAATTTGAAGGCGCAATTCGAAAAAGTAGTATCTTCTTTTTATCCATTAAATTTATTTAAAAAATTACTAAAATTTATGAAATTTTTGTGCTGGCTATTGTTTATAACAATTTTGTATGTTTAATTTTTAAAAATTCATTACTGATATATAACCCGTGCAGAAATTTTGACCTGGCCCTGGCCAGGGCCAGACCGGGGCTGGTTCGGGAAATCTGACCTGCCCCCGGCCTGGATGAAACAATAAAACCGACCAGGGCTATGCCTCCGGACAGATCTGGTTCCCTACAGGGATCCCAACCGGGGCCATAGAATTTTTCCCGATTTGACTGATATTGAAGTTTTTGGGGTATAGCGTAAACCATATAGTCGGCCACCAAATAGTAGTCATCCGCCTAATAATTTAGAGTGGATATTGGTAAAATTTTTGAACAATATATGGGCAATTCCAGGTGAGATTTAAATTGACCATCTAAAATTGGCCAAAAAATTTTTTTTCTATTTTGTATAAAAAAAACAAATACGTATTTTTATATTTTTGTTTAATTGTAAAAATTTTCGAGTTATGAATTTTCGAAATTTTGGTTTTTTAGTTGTAGACTTGTATTCAGTAGCTTATAAGTCTGAAAATATTAAGTTTTGGAAAAAGTTGTCAAAGAATAAAAGTTTTGCTT
>JAVJHS010000527.1:0-25000 GCA_032873175.1 Leptopilina drosophilae | reverse complement strand
TAAGAGTCGGGCAGAAATAATCATCTGTTAAACAACAGGAAATTAATCAACTTGAAGAATTCTTGTTTATAGAAGGCAGCATGGCTTCATAAAGATTCTGCATTTGATTGATTGATCCTGCAATTTCTTTGTGGATTGATAAGAGTCGGGCAGAAATAATCATCTGTTAAACAACAGGAAATTAATCAACTTGAAGAATTCTTGTTCTGATAGAAGGCAGCATGGCTTCAAACCAAGGATTCTGCATTTGATTGATAGATCTTGCAATTTCTTAATTCGTGGATTGATTAGAGGTCGGGCAGAAATAATCATCTGTTAAACAACAGGAAATTAATCAACTTGAAGAATTCTTGTTCTGATAGAAGGCAGGCTTCCTCATACCAAGGATTCTGCATTTGATTGAATCCTGCAATTTCTTAATTGTGGATTGATTAAGTCGGGCAGAAATAATCATTTGTTAAACAACAGGAAATTAATCAACTTGAAGAATTCTTGTTCTGATAGAAGGTAGCAGGGTTCTCATACCAAAGATTCTGCATTTGATTGATCTGCAATTAATTTGGATTGATTAGTCGGGCAGAAATAATCATCTGTTAAACAACAGGAAATTAATCAACTTGAAGAATTCTTGTTCTAAAAGAAGGCAGCAGGGTTCTATACCAAAGGATTGTGCATTTGATTGATTGATCCTGCAATTTCTTAATTCGTGGATTGATTAGAGTCGGGCAAAAATAATCATCTGTTAAACAACAGGAAATTGATCAACTTGAAAAATTTTTGAGCTGATAGAAGGCAGCATGGCTTCTCAAAACAAAGATTGTGCATTTGATTGATTGATCCTTCAATTTCATAATTTGTGGATTGATTAGGGTCGGGCAGAAATAATCATCTGTAAAACAACAGGAAATTAATCAACTTGAAGAATTCTTGTTCTGATGGAAGGCAGCATGGCTTCTCAAACCAAGGATTGTGCATTTGATTGATAGGTCTTGCAATTTCTTAATTCATGGATTGATAAGTGTCGGGCAGAAATAATCATTTGTTAAACAACAGGAAATTAATCAACTTCAAGAATTCTTGTTCTAAAAGAAGGCAGCAGGGCTTCTCATACCAAGGATTGTGCATTTGATTGATAGGTCTTGCAATTTCTTAATTCATGGATTGATAAGTGTCGGGCAGAAATAATTATTTGTTAAACAACAGGAAATTAATCAACTTGAATAATTCTTGTTCTAAAAGAAGGTAGCAGGGTTCCTCATACCAAAGATTCTGCATTTGATTGATTGATCCTGCAAATTCTCAATTTGCGGATTGAATAGAGTCGGGCAGAAATAATCATCTGTTTAACAACAGGAAAATAATCAACTTGAAGAATTCTTGTTCTTATAGAAGGCAGCATGCCTTTTCAAACCAAGGATTCTGCAATTGATTGATATGTCTTGCAATTTCTTAATTCGTGGATTGATTAGAGTCGGGCAGAAATACATAAGTTAAACCACAGAAATTAATCAACTTGAATAACTTCTTGTTCTAAGAAGGCAGCATGGGTTCTCAAAAAAAGGATTGTGCATTTGATTGATTGATCCTGCAATTTCATAATTTGTGGATTGATTAGGGTCGGGCAAAATAATCATCTGTTAAACGTTCTTTAATCAACTTGTTTGCTGTTAGAGAGATTTTATAGAATTTATTTGCCGAATACTCCAATTATGAATTGCAGGTTCCTAATCAAAATGCCACATGTTTTGAGAACATCTGTTTATAGACAAATTTTTCAAGTTGATCAATTTCCTGTTGTTTTAACAGATGATTATTTTTGCCCGACTTAATCAATCCACGAATTAAGATTGCAAGATATCATCAATTGCAGAATTGTGTGAAAGGCATGCTATGACTATAATTTCAACCGAATATTCAATCCGCAAATTAGAATTGCAGGATTCAATCAAATGCAGATTTGGTTGAGATAAACAAGAATTCTTCAAGTTGATTAATTTCCTGTTGTTTAACAGGTGATTATTTCTGCCCGACTCTTAATCAATCCACGAATTAAGAATTTGCAGGATCAATCAATCAAATGCACAATGCTTGGTTGAGAAGCCCTTCTATCAGAACAAGATTTCTTCAAGTTGATTAGTTTCCTGTTGTTTAAACAGATGATTATTTCGACTCTTATCAATCCACGAATTAAGAAATTTCAGGATCAATCAATCAAATGCACATTTGGTTTGAGAAGCCATGCTGCCTTCTATCAGAACAAGAATTCTTCAAGTTGATTAGTTTCCTGTTGTTTAACAGGTGGTGATTATTATTTCTGCCCGACTCTTATCAATCTAATGAATTAAAAAATTGCAGGATCAATCAATCAACACAATCTGTTAATTGAGAAGCCATGCTGCTATCAGAACAAGATTTCTTCAAGTTGATTAATTTCCTGTTGTTTAACAGATGATTATTTCTGCCCGACTCTAATCCACGAATTAAGAAATTTCAGGATCAGGATCAAATGCACAATCCTTTGTTTGAGAAGCAATGCTGCCTTCTATCAGAAAAAGATTTCTTCAAGTTGATTAGATTCCTGTTGTTTAACAGATGATTATTTCTGCCCCACACTTATCAATCCACGAATTATGACATTGCAGGATCATCAATCAAATGCAGAATCCTTGGAGAAGCCATTGCTGCCTTCTCAGAACAAGAATTCTTCAAAGTTGATTAGTTTGTTGTTTTTAACAGATGATTATTTCTGCCGACTCTAATCCACGAATTAAGAAATTTCAGGATCATCAATCAAATAGCGCACCGGATTGAGAAGCCATGCTGCCTTCTATCAGAACAATAATTGTTTAACAGATGATTATTTTCTGCCGACTCTTATCAATCCACGAATTTAAGAAATTTCAGGATCAATCAGTTTCAATCAACTCAAATCACAAGTTGTTTGAGAAGAGCCATGCTGCCTTCTATAGAACAAGAATTCTTCAAGTTGATTAGTTTCCTGTTCAAGTTGTTTAACAGATGATTATTTCTGCCCGACTCTTATCAATCCACGGAATTAGGATAAGAATCAATCAATCAAATGCACAATCTTGGTTTGAGAAGCCATGCTGCCTTCTATCAGAATTCTTCAAGTTGATTAGTTTCCTGTTGTTTAACAGGTGATTATTTCTGCCCGACTCTTATCAATCCAATTATGAATTTCAGGATCAATCAATCAAATGCAAAATCCTAGGTTTGAGAAGCCATGCTGCCTTTTCTCAGAACAAGAATTCCAAGTTGATTAATTTCCTGTTGTTTAACAGATGATTATTTCTGCCCGACTCTTATCAATCCATTGAATTAAGAAATTTCAGGATCAATCAATCAAATGCACAATCCTTGGTTTGAGAAGCCATTGCTGCCTTCTATCAGAACAAGAATTCTTCAAGTTGATTAATTTTCCTGTTGTTTAACAGGTTGATTATTTCTGCCCGATCTAATCAATTGGAATCGAAGAACAAGTGCATGATTATTCAAGCAAATCAATCTTGAAATTGCAATTCAATGCTGCCTTCTTATGCTGCAGAGAATACTTCAAGTTGATTAGTTTCCTGTTGTTTAACAGGTGATTATTTCTGCCCGACACTTGTCAGTCCACGAATTAAGAAATTTCAGGATCAATCAATCAAATGCACAATCCTTGGTTTGAGAAGCCATGCTGCCTTCTATCAGAACAAGAATTCTTCAAGTTGATTAATTTCCTGTTGTTTAACAGATGATTATTTCTGCCCGACGCATGTCAATCCACGAATAAGGAAATTTCAGGATCAATCAATCAAATGGACAATCCTTGGTCTGAGAAACCATGCTGCCTTCTATCAGAATAAGAACTCTTTAGGTTGATTAATTTTCTGTTGTTTAACAGATGATTATTTCTGCCCGACTCTTATCAATCCTCGAATTAAGAAATTTCAGGATCAATCAATCAAATGCACAATCCTTGGTTTGAGAAGCCATGCTGCCTTCTATCAGAACAAGAATTCTTCAAGTTGATTAATTTCCTGTTGTTTAACAGATGATTATTTCTGCCCGACGCATGTCAATCCACGAATAAGGAAATTTCAGGATCAATCAATCAAATGGACAATCCTTGGTCTGAGAAACCATGCTGCCTTCTATCAGAATAAGAACTCTTTAGGTTGATTAATTTTCTGTTGTTTAACAGATGATTATTTCTGCCCGACTCTTATCAATCCACGAATTAGGAATTTCAGGATCAATCAATCAAATGCACAATGCTTGGATTGAGAAGCCTTGCTGCCTTCTATCAGAACAAGATTTCTTCAAGTTGATTAATTTTCTGTTGTTTAACAGATGATTATTTCTGCCCGACTCTTATCAATCCACGAATTAAGAAATTTCAGGATCAATCAATCAAATGCACAATGCTTGGATTGAGAAGCCTTGCTGCCTTCTATCAGAACAAGATTTCTTCAAGTTGATTAATTTTCTGTTGTTTAACAGATGATTATTTCTGCCCGACTCTTATCAATCCTCGAATTAAGAAATTTCAGGATCAATCAATCAAATGCACAATCCTTGGTTTGAGAAGCCATGCTGCCTTCTATCAGAACAAGAATTCTTCAAGTTGATTAATTTCCTGTTGTTTAACAGATGATTATTTCTGCCCGACGCATGTCAATCCACGAATAAGGAAATTTCAGGATCAATCAATCAAATGGACAATCCTTGGTCTGAGAAACCATGCTGCCTTCTATCAGAACAAGAATTCTTCAAGTTGATTAGTTTCCTGTTGTTTAACAGGTGATTATTTCTGCCCGACTCTTATCAATCCACGAATTAAGAAATTTCAGGATCAATCAATCAAATGCACAATCCAAGGTTTGAGAAGCCATGCTGCCTTCTATCAGAACAAGAATTCTTCAAGTTGATTAGTTTCCTGTTGTTTAACAGATGATTATTTCTGCCCGACTCTTATCAATCCACGAATTAAGAAATTTCAGGATCAATCAATCAAATGCACAATCCTTGGTTTGAGAAACCATGCTGCCTTCTATCAGAATAAGAACTCTTTAGGTTGATTAATTTTCTGTTGTTTAACAGATGATTATTTCTGCCCGACTCTTATCAATCCACGAATTAAGAAATTTCAGGATCAATCAATCAAATGCACAATCCAAGGTTTAAGAAGCCATGCTGCCTTCTATCAGAACAAGAATTCTTCAAGTTGATTAGTTTCCTGTTGTTTAACAGGTGATTATTTCTGCCCGACTCTTATCAATCCACGAATAAGGAAATTTCAGGATCAATCAATCAAATGGACAATCCTTGGATTGAGAAGCCATGCTGCCTTCTATCAGAACAAGATTTCTTCAAGTTGATTAATTTTCTGTTGTTTAACAGATGATTATTTCTGCCCGACTCTTATCAATCCACGAATTAAGAAATTTCAGGATCAATCAATCAAATGCACAATGCTTGGATTGAGAAGCCTTGCTGCCTTCTATAAGAACAAGATTTCTTCAAGTTGATTAATTTCCTGTTGTCTAACAGGTGATTATTTCTGCCCGACTCTTATCAATCCACGAATTAAGAAAATTCAGGATCAATCAATCGAATGGACAATCCTTGGTCTGAAAATCCATGCTGCCTTCTATCAGAATAAGAACTCTTCAAGTTAATTAGTTTCCTGTTGTTTATCAGGTGATTATTTCTGCCCGACTCTTATCAATCCACGAATTAAGAAATTTCAGGATCAATCAATCAAATGCACAATCCTTGGTTTGAGAAGCCATGCTGCCTTCTATCAGAACAAGAATTCTTCAAGTTGATTAATTTCCTGTTGTTTAACAGATGATTATTTCTGCCCGACGCATATCAATCCACGAATTAAGAAATTTCAGGATCAATCAATCAAATGGACAATCCTTGGTCTGAGAAACCATGCTGCCTTCTATCAGAACAAGAATTCTTCAAGTTGATTAATTTCCTGTTGTTTAACAGATGATTATTTCTGCCCGACGCATATCAATCCACGAATTAAGAAATTTCAGGATCAATCAATCAAATGCACAAAGCTTTGTTTGAGAAGCCATTCTGCCTTCTATCAGAACAAGAATTCTTTAAGTTGATTAGTTTCCTGTTGTTTAACAGATGATTATTTCTGCCCGACTCTTATCAATCCACGAATTAAGAAATTTCAGGATCAATCAATCAAATGCACAATCCTTGGTTTGAGAAGCCATGCTGCCTTCTATCAGAATAAGAACTCTTTAGGTTGATTAATTTTCTGTTGTTTAACAGATGATTATTTCTGCCCGACTCTTATCAATCCTCGAATTAAGAAATTTCAGGATCAATCAATCAAATGCACAATCCTTGGTTTGAGAAGCCATGCTGCCTTCTTTTAGAACAAGAATTCTTCAAGTTAATTAGTTTCCTGTTGTTTAACAGGTGATTATTTCTGCCCGACTCCAATCAACGAATTAAAGAAAATTTCAGGATCAATCAATCAAATGCACACCATGCTGCCTTCTTCTTTAAGTTGATTAGTTTCCTGTTGTTTAACAGGTGATTATTTCTGCCCGACTCTTATCAATCCACGAATTATCATATTGCAGGATCAATCAATCAAATGCAGAATCTTTAATTTGAGAAGCCATGCTGCCTTCTTTTAGAACAAGAATTCTTCAAGTTGATAAATTTCCTGTTGTTTAACAGGTGATTATTTCTGCCCGACTCTTATCAATCCACGAATTAAAAAAATTCAGGATCAATCAATCAAATGCACAATCCTAGGTTTGAGAAGCCATGCTGCCTTCTTTTAGAACAAGAATTCTTCAAGTTAATTAGTTTCCTGTTGTTTAACAGGTGATTATTTCTGCCCGACACTTTTTAGTCCACGAATTAAGAAATTTCAGGATCAATCATTCAAATGCACAATGCTTTGTTTGAGATGCATGCTGCTTTCTATCAGAACAAGATTTCTTCAAGTTGATTAGTTTCCTGTTGTTTAACAGATGATTTTTCCTGCCCCACTCTTATCAATCCACGAATTAAGAAATTTCAGGATCAATCAATCAAATGCACAATCCTTGGTTTGAGAATCCATGCTGCCTTCTATCAGAACAAGATTTCTTCAAGTTGATTAGTTTCCTGTTGTCTAACAGGTGATTATTTCTGCCCGACTATTATCAATCCACGAATTAAGAAAATTCAGGATCAATCAATCAAATGCACAATCCTTGGTTTGAGAAGCCATGCTGCCTTCTATCAGAACAAGAATTCTTCAAGTTGATTAGTTTCCTGTTGTTTAACAGGTGATTATTTCTGCCCGACTCTTATCAATCCACGAATTAAGAAATTTCAGGATCAATCAATCAAATGCAGAATCTTTAATTTGAGAAGCCATGCTGCCTTCTTTTAGAACAAGAATTCTTCAAGTTGATAAATTTTCTGTTGTTTAACAGATGATTATTTCTGCCCGACTCTTATCAATCCACGAATTAAGAAATTTCAGGATCAATCAATCAAATGCACAATCCAAGGTTTGAGAAGCCATGCTGCCTTCTATCAGAACAAGAATTCTTCAAGTTGATTAGTTTCCTGTTGTTTAACAGATGATTATTTCTGCCCGACTCTTATCAATCCACGAATTAAGAAATTTCAGGATCAATCAATCAAATGCACAATGCTGTGTTTGAGAAGCCATGCTGCCTTCTATCAGAACAAGATATCTTTAAGTTGATTAGTTTCCTGTTGTTTAACAGATGATTATTTCTGCCCGACTCTTATCAATCCTCGAATTAAGAAATTTCAGGATCAATCAATCAAATGCACAATCCTTGGTTTGAGAAGCCATGCTGCCTTCTATCAGAACAAGAATTCTTCAAGTTGATTAATTTCCTGTTGTTTAACAGATGATTATTTCTGCCCGACTCTTATCAATCCACGAATTAAGAAATTTCAGGATCAATCAATCAAATGCACAATCCTTGGTTTGAGAAGCCATGCTGCCTTCTATCAGAATAAGAACTCTTTAGGTTGATTAATTTTCTGTTGTTTAACAGATGATTATTTCTGCCCGACTCTTATCAATCCACGAATTAAGAAATTTCAGGATCAATCAATCAAATGGACAATCCTTGGATTGAGAAGCCATGATGCCTTCTATCAGAACAAGATTTCTTCAAGTTGAATTATTTTCTGTTGTTTAACAGGTGATTATTTCTGCCCGACTCTTATCAATCCACGAATTATGATATTGCAGGATCAATCAATCAAATGCACAATACTTGGATTGAGAAGCCATGCTGCCTTCCATCAGAACAAGAATTCTTCAAGTTGATTAGTTTCCTGTTGTTTAACAGGTGATTATTTCTGCCCGACTCAATCCACGAATTAAGAAATTTCAGGATCAATCAATCAAATGCACAATCCTTGTTTGAGAAGCCATGCTGCCTTCTATCAGAACAAGAATTCTTCAAGTTGATTAATTTCCTGTTGTTTAACAGATGATTATTTCTGCCCGACTTATCAATCCACGAATTAAGAAATTTCAGGATCAATCAATCAAATGCACAATCCTTGGTTTTGAGAAGCCACGGCTGCCTTCTATCAGAACAAGAATTCTTCAAGGTTGATTAATTTTCCTGTTGTATTTAACAAAGTATGATTATTTCTGCCCGAACGCTATGTCCAATCCCACGAATAAGGAAATTTCAGGAATCCAATCAATCAAATTGGACAATCCCTTGGTCTGAGCACCATGCCTGCCTTTCTATCAAATAAGAACTCCTTTAAGTTGATTATTTTCTGTGTATTAAACAGATGATTATTTCTGCCCGACTCTTATCAAACCGTCGACTTACGAAATTTCAAGGATCAATCAATCAAATGGACAATCCTTGGTTTGAGATAAGCCATGCTGCCTTCTATCAGAACAACGAACTCTTCCAGGTTGATTATTTTCTGTTGTTTAACAGAATGATTATTTCTGCCCGAACTTTATCAATCCTCGAATTAAGAAATTTCAGGATCAATCAATCAATGGACAATATCTCTGGTTTGAGAAACCAATGCTGCCTTCTATCAGAATAAGAACTCCTCAGGTGATTAATTTTCTGTTGTTTAGCAGATGATGCTTATTTCTGCCCCGACTCTTATCAATCCTCGGAATTAAGAAATTACAGCGATCTATCAATCAAGATGCACAATCCTCTGGTTTGCGAGAAACCATGCTGCCTATCTATCAGAACATAGAATTTCTTCTAGGCGTTGATTAATTTTCTGTTGTTTAACAGATGATTATTTCTGCCCGAAACACCCCTTATCAATCCACGAAATAGGAATTTTCAGGATCAATACAATCACATGCACAATGCTTGATTGAGAAGCGTGCTCGCCTTCTATCAGAACAAGAATTCTTCAGTTGATTAATTTTCGATTGTTTTAACAGATGATTATTTCTGCCCGACACGTTATCAAGTCCACGAATTAAAAATTTCAGGATCAATCAATCAAATGCACGAATCCTTCGTTTGAGAATCATGCTGCCTTTCTATCAGACCATAGAAAATATTCTTCAACGATTGATTAATTTTCCATGTTGTTTAAACAAGATGATTATTTCAGCCCGACATCCTTATCAATCACGAATTATAGAAAATTTCAGGATCATCAATCAAAATGCACAATCCTAGGTGGTCTGAAGAAGCCATGCTGCCTTCTAATCATAATAAGAATTCCTTCCAAGGTTGATTAAGTTTCTGTTGTTTAACAGATGCTATTATTTCTGCCCGACTCGTCATGTCAATCCTCGAATTAAGAAATTTCAGGATCAATCAATCAAATGCACAATCCTATGGTTTGAGAAGACCATGCTGCCTTCTAATCAGAACAAGAAGTCTTCAAGTTGATTAATTTCCTGTTGTTTAAACAGATGATTATTTCTGCCCGACTCTTATCAATCCACGAAGTTAAGGAAATTTCAGGATCAATCAATCAAATGCACAATCCTAGATTGAGAAGCCGTGCTGCCTTCTAATCAGAATAAGAATCTTCTTAAGTTGATTAATTTTGTTGTTTAACAGATGATTATTTCTCGTCTGCCCGACTCTTATCAATCCATCTGCATTAATGGAACATTATCAGGATCAATCAATCAAATGCACAATCCTTGGTCCATGAGAAGCCATTGCTCTGCCTTCTATCAGAACAAGACTCTTTAGGTTGATTACTTTTTCTGTTGTTTAACAGATGATTATTTCTGCCCCGACTTTTATCAATCCCTCGAATTTAAGAAATTTATCAGATCATCAATCAAATGCACAATCCTTGGTTTGAGAAGCCATGCTGCCTTCTATCAGAACAAGAATTCTTCAAGTTACCGTTAATTAGTTCCTGTTGTTTAAACAGAGTGATTATTTCTGCCCGACCACTCACTGTCCAATCCACGAATACGGCGGAAATTCCGGATCAATCAATCACAATGGACAATAGATACTTGTCTGAGAAACGCAGCATGCTGCCTTCTATCAGAATAAGAATCTTTTCAAGGTTGATTAATTTTCTGTTGTTTAACAGATGATTATTTGCTGCCCGACTCTTATCAATCCTCGACGCATTAAGAAATTTCAGGATCAATCAATCAAATGCACAATCCTTGGTTTTGGAGAAACCGCCAGTGCTGCCTTCTATCAGAACAAGACATTCTTTAAGTTGAATTAATTTCTCTGTTGTTTAACATAATGGATTATTTCTGCCCCGACGCAATTGTCAATCCACGAATAAGGAAATTTCAGGATCAATCAATCAAATTGACAATCTTTGGTCTGAGAATACCATTGGCTGCCTTCTAATTCAGAAAAGAACTCTTCCTTCAGGTTGATTAATTTTCTGTTGTTCTAACAGATGATTATTCTCTGCCCGACTCGTATCAATCCTCGAATTAAGAATTTCAGGATATCATCAATCAAATGCACAATCCTTTGGTCTTGAGAAGCCATGCTGGCCTTCTATCAAAACATAGAATTCTTTAAGGTTGATAATTATATGTGTTTGTTTACACAGATGAATTATTTTCTGCCCGATATCTTAGAAGGTATCAATCCTTCGAGTATAGAAATATTTCAATGGATCATCCAATTTAAAGCGTTTTCGAATATCCGCTCGGTTTGAAAAAGCCATGCTGCCTTTCTATCAGAAACAAGAAAATTCTTCCAAGTTGGAACAATTAAGATTCTCACAATGTTGTAACCAGATGATTTATTTCTTGCCCGACAGGTTATGTCAATCCCACGAATAAGAAAATTTTTTTTATTTTTTTTTATTCAAGGATAATATCAATCAAATGGGGACAATCCTTGGATCTGAGAAACCATTGCTGCTCATTCTCATCAGAATGACACGAACTCTTTCGCAGGTTGATTAAATTTTCATGTTGTTTATCAGATGATTATTTCTGCCCCGACACTTAATACATCCTCGAATAATACGGAGAAATTTCATGGATCATCAATCCAAATGCAACGAATCCGTATAAATGTTATGAGAAGCACTAATGCAGATCCTTCTATCAGAAAAGAAGTCTTCAAACGTTGACTTACTTTCCTGTTGTTATTAACAGATGCTTATTATTTAGGCCCGACGCGACATGTCAATCCACTTATTAATTAAGTATTTCAGGATCAATCAATCCCCATGAGCGATCCTTTTAATGATATTGAGCCATTGCCTGCACTTCTATCAGAATAACGGAATACTTGTACGCGTATTGAGATTAATTTTCTGTTGTTTTAACAGTGATTTGAACTTTCTGCCCGCCATTATACCAATTGTTTCATTCGAATTTAGAAATGTTCAGGATCATCAATCAAATCGCATGATCCTATGGAATGTGAGAAACCATGACTGCCTGTCTCTTCAGAACAGACTCTTTTCAAGTTGAATTAGTTTCCTGTTGTTTAACAGAGTTGAATTATTTTCTGCCTCAGACTCTTATCAAGTCCTTTACACGGAAAAGGAGACATTTATACCAAATTTGTGATATCAATCAATGGAAATGCCAATCCCTTGGTCTGAGAAATCCATGCTGCCTTATTATCAGAACGGAAGAATCTTTAGGTCGATTAGTTTTCCTGTTGTTTTCAGCTGATATTATTTCTGCCGCACTTTATCAAACCCGAAGCTATAAGATACCTTTCAGGATCAATCAACAAATGCACAATCCTTGTCGAGAAACATGATGCCGTTTCGTATCAGAAATAATACACTAAATTACACGTTGATTAATTTCTGTTGTTTAAACAGATGGTGATATATCTGCCCGATCTCTTAGCAACCTCCACAGAATTAGGATATTCTAGATCAATCACATCCCCAGCAATGAATGCTTGGATTGAGAAGCTGCTGCCTTCTATCAGAAATAAAGAACGCTTTTAAGTTGATTAATGTTTGTTTCCTGTTGGTTTAACAGGTGATGATTTCTGCCCGATCTTATCAATCCACGCCCGAATTAAGGTAAATTTCAGGATCAATCAATCAAATGCACAATCCTAGGTATTGAGAAGCCATGGCTGCCTTCAAATCAGAACAAGAATTCTTCAAGTAGTATTAATTTCCTGTTGATTTTAACAGATGATGATTTTCTGCCCGACGCATGTCAATCCACGACGAAGGAAATTTCAGGATCAATTCAATCAAATGCAGAATCTTGGTTTTGAGAAAGCCATGCTGCCTTCTATCATGAACAAGAACTCTCTCATAGTCGATTAATTTCTGTTGTTTTAACAGATGATTAATTTTCTGCCCCGACTCATTGCAATCCACGAATAAGAAATTTCAGGATCAATCAATCAAATATGCACAATCCATTGTTTGAGAAACCATGCGTGCCCTTCTATCAGAACAAGAATTTCTTCCATGTTGATTAAATTTCCTGTTGTTTTAACAGATGATTATTCTGCCCGACTCTTATCAATCTCACGAATTAAGAAATTTCAGGATCAATCAATCAAATGGACCCAAAGCTTGGATTTGAGAATCCATGCTGCCTTTCTATGAGATAACTAAGAATTCTTTCCAGTTGATTAGTTTCTGTTGTTTGAGCAGATGATGTATTTCCTGCCGACACATCTTATCAATCCTCGAATTAAGAAATTTCAGGATCAATCAATCAAATGGCCACAGATCCTTGGGGTCTGAGAAACCATGCTGCCTTCTATCAGAATAAGAACTCTTTAGGTTGATTAATTTTCTGTTGTTTAACAGATGATTATTTCTGCCCGACTCTTATCAATCCTCGAATTAAGAAATTTCAGGATCAATCAATCAAATGCACAATCCTTGGTTTGAGAAGCCATGCTGCCTTCTATCAGAACAAGAATTCTTCAAGTTGATTAGTTTCCTGTTGTTTAACAGGTGATTATTTCTGCCCGACTCTTATCAATCCACGAATTAAGAAATTTCAGGATCAATCAATCAAATGCACAATCCTTGGTTTGAGAAGCCATGCTGCCTTCTATCAGAACAAGAATTCTTCAAGTTGATTAATTTTATGTTGTTTAACAGATGATTATTTCTGCCCGACTCTTATCAATCCTCGAATTAAGAAATTTCAGGATCAATCAATCAAATGCACAATCCTTGGTTTGAGAAGCCATGCTGCCTTCTATCAGAACAAGAATTCTTCAAGTTGATTAATTTCCTGTTGTTTAACAGATGATTATTTCTGCCCGACTCTTATCAATCCACGAATTAAGAAATTTCAGGATCAATCAATCAAATGCACAATCCTAGGTTTGAGAAGCCATGCTGCCTTCTATCAGAACAAGAATTCTTCAAGTTGATTAGTTTCCTGTTGTTTAACAGGTGATTATTTCTGCCCGACTCTTATCAATCCACGAATTAAGAAATTTCAGGATCAATCAATCAAATGCACAATCCTAGGTTTGAGAAGCCATGCTGCCTTCTATCAGAACAAGAATTCTTCAAGTTGATTAATTTTCTGTTGTTTAACAGATGATTATTTCTGCCCGACTCTTATCAATCCACGAATTAAGAAATTTCAGGATCAATCAATCAAATGCACAATCCTTGGTTTGAGAAGCCATGCTGCCTTCTTTTAGAACAAGAATTCTTCAAGTTAATTAGTTTCCTGTTGTTTAACAGGTGATTATTTCTGCCCGACACTTTTAGTCCACGAATTAAGAAATTTCAGGATCAATCAATCAAATGCACAATCCAAGGTTTGAGAAGCCATGCTGCCTTCTATCAGAACAAGAATTCTTCAAGTTGATTAATTTCCTGTTGTTTATCAGGTGATTATTTCTGCCCGACTCTTATCAATCCACGAATTAAGAAATTTCAGGATCAATCAATCAAATGCACAATCCTTGGTTTGAGAAGCCATGCTGCCTTCTATCAGAACAAGAATTCTTCAAGTTGATTAATTTCCTGTTGTTTAACAGATGATTATTTCTGCCCGACTCTTATCAATCCACGAATTATGAAATTTCAGGATCAATCAATCAAATGCACAATCCTTGGTTTGAGAAGCCATGCTGCCTTCTATCAGAACAAGAATTCTTCAAGTTGATTAATTTCCTGTTGTTTAACAGATGATTATTTCTGCCCGACTCTTATCAATCCACGAATTAAGAAATTTCAGGATCAATCAATCAAATGCACAATCCTTGGTTTGAGAAGCCATGCTGCCTTCTATCAGAACAAGAATTCTTCAAGTTGATTAATTTCCTGTTGTTTAACAGATGATTATTTCTGCCCGACTCTTATCAATCCTCGAATTAAGAAATTTCAGGATCAATCAATCAAATGCACAATCCTTGGTTTGAGAAGCCATGCTGCCTTCTATCAGAACAAGAATTCTTCAAGTTGATTAATTTCCTGTTGTTTAACAGATGATTATTTCTGCCCGACACTTATCAATCCACGAATTAAGAAATTTCATGATCAATCAATCAAATGCACAATTATTGGTTTGGGAAGCCATGCAGCCTTCTATCAGCACAAGATTTCTTCAAGTTGATTAGTTTCCTGTTGTTTAACAGATGATTATTTCTGCCCGACTCTTATCAATCCACGAATTAAGAAATTTCAGGATCAATCAATCAAATGCACAATCCTTGGTTTGAGAAGCCATGCTGCCTTCTATCAGAACAAGAATTCTTCAAGTTGATTAATTTTCTGTTGTTTAACAGATGATTATTTCTGCCCGACACTTATCAATCCACGAATTAAGAAATTTCAGGATCAATCAATCAAATGCACAATCCTTGGTTTGAGAAGCCATGCTGCCTTCTATCAGAACAAGATTTCTTCAAGTTGATTAGTTTCCTGTTGTTTAACAGATGATTATTTCTGCCCCACTCTTATCAATCCACGAATTAAGAAATTTCAGGATCAATCAATCAAATGCACAATGCTGTGTTTGAGAAGCCATGCTGCCTTCTTTTAGAACAAGAATACTTCAAGTTGATTAGTTTCCTGTTGTTTAACAGGTGATTATTTCTGCCCGACGCATATCAATCCACGAATTAAGAAATTTCAGGATCAATCAATCAAATGCACAATCCTTGGTTTGAGAAGCCATGCTGCCTTCTATCAGAACAAGAATTCTTCAAGTTGATTAATTTCCTGTTGTTTAACAGATGATTATTTCTGCCCGACGCATATCAATCCACGAATTAAGAAATTTCAGGATCAATCAATCAAATGCACAATCCTTGGTTTGAGAAGCCATGCTGCCTTCTATCAGAACAAGAATTCTTCAAGTTGATTAGTTTCCTGTTGTTTAACAGATGATTATTTCTGCCCGACTCTTATCAATCCACGAATTAAGAAATTTCAGGATCAATCAATCAAATGCACAATCCTAGGTTTGAGAAGCCATGCTGCCTTCTATCAGAACAAGAATTCTTCAAGTTGATTAGTTTCCTGTTGTTTAACAGGTGATTATTTCTGCCCGACTCTTATCAATCCACGAATTAAGAAATTTCAGGATCAATCAATCAAATGCACAATCCTAGGTTTGAGAAGCCATGCTGCCTTCTATCAGAACAAGAATTCTTTAAGTTGATTAATTTCCTGTTGTTTAACAGTTGATTATTTCTGCCCGACTCTTATCAATCCACGAATTAAGAAATTTCAGGATCAATCAATCAAATGCACAATCCTAGGTTTGAGAAGCCATGCTGCCTTCTATCAGAACAAGAATTCTTCAAGTTGATTAGTTTCCTGTTGTTTAACAGATGATTATTTCTGCCCGACTCTTATCAATCCACGAATTAAGAAATTTCAGGATCAATCAATCAAATGCACAATCCTTGGTTTGAGAAGACATGCTGCATTCTATCAGAACAAGAATTCTTCAAGTTGATTAATTTCCTGTTGTTTAACAGATGATTATTTCTGCCCGACACTATCAATCCACGAATTAAGAAATTTCAGGATCAATCAATCAAATGCACAATCCTTGGTTTGAGAAGCCATGCTGCCTTCTATCAGAACAAGAATTCTTCAAGTTGATTAATTTTCTGTTGTTTAACAGATGATTATTTCTGCCCGACTCTTATCAATCCACGAATTAAGAAATTTGAGGATCAATCAATCAAATGCACAATGCTTTGTTTGAGAAGCCATGCTGCCTTCTATCAGAACAAGAATTCTTCAAGTTGATTAATTTCCTGTTGTTTAACAGATGATTATTTCTGCCCGACTCTTATCAATCCACGAATTAAGAAATTTCAGGATCAATCAATCAAATGCACAATCCTTGGTTTGAGAAGCCATGCTGCCTTCTATCAGAACAAGAATTCTTCAAGTTGATTAATTTCCTGTTGTTTAACAGATGATTATTTCTGCCCGACTCTTATCAATCCACGAATTAAGAAATTTCAGGATCAATCAATCAAATGCACAATCCTAGGTTTGAGAAGCCATGCTGCCTTCTATCAGAACAAGAATGCTTCAAGTTGATTAGTTTCCTGTTGTTTAACAGATGATTATTTCTGCCCGACTCTTATCAATCCACGTATTAAGAAATTTCAGGATTTATCAATCAAATGCACAATCCTTGGTTTGAGAAGCCATGCTGCCTTCTTTTAGAACAAGAATTCTTTAAGTTGATTAATTTCCTGTTGTTTAACAGGTGATTATTTCTGCCCGACTCTTATCAATCCACGAATTAAGAAATTTCAGGATCAATCAATCAAATGCACAATCCTAGGTTTGAGAAGCCATGCTGCCTTCTATCAGAACAAGAATTCTTCAAGTTGATTAGTTTCCTGTTGTTTAACAGATGATTATTTCTGCCCGACTCTTATCAATCCACGAATTAAGAAATTTCAGGATCAATCAATCAAATGCACAATCCTTGGTTTGAGAAGCCATGCTGCCTTCTATCAGAACAAGAATTCTTCAAGTTGATTAATTTCCTGTTGTTTAACAGATGATTATTTCTGCCCGACTCTTATCAATCCTCGAATTAAGAAATTTCAGGATCAATCAATCAAATGCACAATCCTTGGTTTGAGAAGCCATGCTGCCTTCTATCAGAACAAGAATTCTTCAAGTTGATTAATTTCCTGTTGTTTAACAGATGATTATTTCTGCCCGACTCTTATCAATCCACGAATTATGAAATTTCAGGATCAATCAATCAAATGCACAATCCGTGGTTTGAGAAGCCATGCTGCCTTCTATCAGAACAAGAATTCTTCAAGTTGATTAATTTCCTGTTGTTTAACAGATGATTATTTCTGCCCGACTCTTATCAATCCACGAATTAAGAAATTTCAGGATCAATCAATCAAATGCACAATCCTTGGTTTGAGAAGCCATGCTGCCTTCTATCAGAACAAGAATTCTTCAAGTTGATTAATTTCCTGTTGTTTAACAGATGATTATTTCTGCCCGACTCTTATCAATCCACGAATTAAGAAATTTCAGGATCAATCAATCAAATGCACAATCCTTGGTTTGAGAAGCCATGCTGCCTTCTATCAGAACAAGAATTCTTCAAGTTGATTAATTTTATGTTGTTTAACAGATGATTATTTCTGCCCGACTCTTATCAATCCTCGAATTAAGAAATTTCAGGATCAATCAATCAAATGCACAATCCTTGGTTTGAGAAGCCATGCTGCCTTCTATCAGAACAAGAATTCTTCAAGTTGATTAATTTCCTGTTGTTTAACAGATGATTATTTCTGCCCGACTCTTATCAATCCACGAATTAAGAAATTTCAGGATCAATCAATCAAATGCACAATCCTTGGTTTGAGAAGCCATGCTGCCTTCTATCAGAACAAGAATTCTTCAAGTTGATTAGTTTCCTGTTGTTTAACAGGTGATTATTTCTGCCCGACTCTTATCAATCCACGAATTAAAAAAATTTCAGGATCAATCAATCAAATTCACAATCCAAGGTTTGAGAAGCCATGCTGCCTTCTATCAGAACAAGAATTCTTCAAGTTGATTAGTTTCCTGTTGTTTAACAGGTGATTATTTCTGCCCGACTCTTATCAATCCACGAATTAAGAAATTTCAGGATCAATCAATCAAATGCACAATCCTTGGTTTGAGAAGCCATGCTGCCTTCTATCAGAACAAGAATTCTTCAAGTTGATTAATTTTCTGTTGTTTAACAGATGATTATTTCTGCCCGACTCTTATCAATCCACGAATTAAGAAATTTCAGGATCAATCAATCAAATGCACAATCCTTGGTCTGAGAAACCATGCTGCCTTCTATCCGAACAAGATTTCTTCAAGATGATTAATTTTCTGTTGTTTAACAGATGATTATTTCTGCCCGACTCTTATCAATCCACGAATTAAGAAATTTCAGGATCAATCAATCAAATGCACAATCCTAGGTTTGAGAAGCCATGCTGCCTTCTATCAGAACAAGAATTCTTCAAGTTGATTAGTTTCCTGTTGTTTAACAGGTGATTATTTCTGCCCGACTCTTATCAATCCACGTATTAAGAAATTTGAGGATCAATCAAATGCACAATCCTAGGTTTGAGAAGCTATGCTGCCTTCTATCAGAACAAGAATGCTTCAAGTTGATTATTTTTCCTGTTGTTTAACAGATGATTATTTCTGCCCGACTCTTGTCAAACCACTCATTAAGAAATTTCAGGATTTATCAATCAAATGCACAATCCTTGGTTTGAGAAGCCATGCTGCCTTCTATCAGAACAAGAATTCTTCAAGTTGATTAGTTTCCTGTTGTTTAACAGATGATTATTTCTGCCCGACTCTTATCAATCCACGAATTAAGAAATTTCAGGATCAATCAATCAAATGCACAATCCTAGGTTTGAGAAGCCATGCTGCCTTCTATCAGAACAAGATTTCTTCAAGTTGATTAGTTTCCTGTTGTTTAACAGATGATTTTTCCTGCCCCACTCTTATCAATCCACGAATTAAGAAATTTCAGGATCAATCAATCAAATGCACAATGCTGTGTTTGAGAAGCCATGCTGCCTTCTTTTAGAACAAGAATACTTCAAGTTGATTAGTTTCCTGTTGTTTAACAGGTGATTATTTCTGCCCGACTCTTATCAATCCACGAATTAAGAAATTTCAGGATCAATCAATCAAATGCACAATCCTTGGTTTGGGAAGCCATGCTGCCTTCTATCAGAACAAGAATTCTTCAAGTTAATTAGTTTCCTGTTGTTTAACAGATGATTATTTCTGCCCGACTCTTATCAATCCTCGAATTAAGAAATTTCAGGATCAATCAATCAAATGCACAATCCTTGGTTTGAGAAGCCATGCTGCCTTCTATCAGAACAAGAATTCTTCAAGTTGATTAATTTCCTGTTGTTTAACAGATGATTATTTCTGCCCGACTCTTATCAATCCACGAATTAAGAAATTTCAGGATCAATCAATCAAATGCACAATGCTTTGTTTGAGAAGCCATGCTGCCTTCTATCAGAACAAGAATTCTTCAAGTTGATTAGTTTCCTGTTGTTTAACAGGTGATTATTTCTGCCCGACTCTTATCAATCCACGAATTAAGAAATTTCAGGATCAATCAATCAAATGCACAATCCTTGGTTTGAGAAGCCATGCTGCCTTCTATCAGAACAAGATTTCTTCAAGTTGATTAATTTTCTGTTGTTTAACAGATGATTATTTCTGCCCGACTCTTATCAATCCACGAATTAAGAAATTTCAGGATCAATCAATCAAATGCACAATGCTTGGATTGAGAAGCCATGCTGCCTTCTATCAGAACAAGAATTCTTCAAGTTGATTAATTTCCTGTTGTTTAACAGATGATTATTTCTGCCCGACTCTTATCAATCCTCGAATTAAGAAATTTCAGGATCAATCAATCAAATGCACAATCCTTGGTTTGAGAAGCCATGCTGCCTTCTATCAGAACAAGAATTCTTCAAGTTGATAAGTTTCCTGTTGTTCAACAGGTGATTATTTCTGCTCGACTCTAATAAATTCGCGAAAGGAGAAATTGCAGGATCAGTCAATCAAATGCAGAATCTTTAATTTAAGAAGCCATGCTGCCTTCTATCAGAACAAGATTTCTTCAAGTTGATTAATTTTCTGTTGTTTAACAGATGATTATTTCTGCCCGACTCTTATCAATCCACGAATTAAGAAATTTCAGGATCAATCAATCAAATGGACAATCCTTGGTCTGAGAAACCATGCTGCCTTCTATCAGAATAAGAACTCTTTAGGTTGATTAATTTTCTGTTGTTTAACAGATGATTATTTCTGCCCGACTCTTATCAATCCACGAATTAAGAAATTTCAGGATCAATCAATCAAATGCACAATGCTTGGATTGAGAAGCCATGCTGCCTTCTATCAGAACAAGAATTCTTCAAGTTGATTAGTTTCCTGTTGTTTAACAGGTGATTATTTCTGCCCGACTCTTATCAATCCACGAATTAAGAAATTTCAGGATCAATCAATCAAATGCACAAAGCTTTGTTTGAGAAGCCATTCTGCCTTCTATCAGAACAAGAATTCTTTAAGTTGATTAGTTTCCTGTTGTTTATCAGGTGATTATTTCTGCGCGACTCTTATCAATCCACGAATTAAGAAATTTCAGGATCAATCAATCAAATGCACAATCCTTGGTTTGAGAAGCCATGCTGCCTTCTATCAGAACAAGAATTCTTCAAGTTGATTAATTTCCTGTTGTTTAACAGATGATTATTTCTGCCCGACTCTTATCAATCCACGAATTAAGAAATTTCAGGATCAATCAATCAAATGCACAATCCTTGGTCTGAGAAACCATGCTGCCTTCTATCAGAACAAGATTTCTTCAAGTTGATTAATTTTCTGTTGTTTAACAGATGATTATTTCTGCCCGACTCTTATCAATCCACGAATTAAGAAATTTCAGGATCAATCAATCAAATGCACAATCCTTGGTTTGAGAAGCCATGCTGCCTTCTATCAGAACAAGAATTCTTCAAGTTGATAAATTTCCTGTTGTTTAACAGGTGATTATTTCTGCCCGACTCTTATCAATCCACGAATTAAAAAAATTCAGGATCAATCAATCAAATGCACAATCCTAGGTTTGAGAAGCCATGCTGCCTTCTATCAGAACAAGAATTCTTCAAGTTGATTAGTTTCCTGTTGTTTAACAGGTGATTATTTCTGCCCGACTCTTATCAATCCACGAATTAAGAAATTTCAGGATCAATCAATCAAATGCACAATCCTTGGTTTGAGAAGCCATGCTGCCTTCTATCAGAACAAGAATTCTTCAAGTTGATTAATTTCCTGTTGTTTAACAGATGATTATTTCTGCCCGACTCTTATCAATCCACGAATTAAGAAATTTGAGGATCAATCAATCAAATGCACAATGCTTTGTTTGAGAAGCCATGCTGCCTTCTATCAGAACAAGAATTCTTTAAGTTGATTAGTTTCCTGTTGTTCAAGAGGTGATTATTTCTGCTCCACTCTAATGAATTCGCGAAAGGAGAAATTTCATGATCAATCAATCAAATGCACAATCCTTGGTTTAAGAAGCCATGCTGGCTTCTATCAGCACAAGAATTCTTCAAGTTGATAAATTTCCTGTTGTTTAACAGGTGATTATTTCTGCCCGACTCTTATCAATCCACGAATTAAAAAAATTCAGGATCAATCAATCAAATGCACAATCCTAGGTTTGAGAAGCCATGCTGCCTTCTATCAGAACAAGAATTCTTCAAGTTGATTAGTTTCCTGTTGTTTAACAGGTGATTATTTCTGCCCGACTCTTATCAATCCACGAATTAAGAAATTTCAGGATCAATCAATCAAATGCACAATGCTTTGTTTGAGAAGCCATGCTGCCTTCTATCAGAACAAGAATTCTTCAAGTTGATTAGTTTCCTGTTGTTTAACAGGTGATTATTTCTGCCCGACTCTTATCAATCCACGTATTAAGAAATTTGAGGATCAATCAAATGCACAATCCTAGGTTTGAGAAGCTATGCTGCCTTCTATCAGAACAAGAATTCTTCAAGTTGATTAATTTTCTGTTGTTTAACAGATGATTATTTCTGCCCGACTCTTATCAATCCACGAATTAAGAAATTTCAGGATCAATCAATCAAATGCACAATCCTTGGTCTGAGAAACCATGCTGCCTTCTATAAGAACAAGAATTCTTCAAGTTGATAAATTTCCTGTTGTTTAACAGGTGATTACTTCTGCCCGACTCTTATCAATCCACGAATTAAGAAATTTCAGGATAAATCAATCAAATGTACAATCCTAGGTTTGAGAAGCCATGCTGCCTTCTATCAGAACAAGAATTCTTCAAGTTGATTAGTTTCCTGTTGTTTAACAGATGATTATTTCTGCCCGACTCTTATCAATCCACGAATTAAGAAATTTCAGGATCAATCAATCAAATGCACAATCCTTGGTTTGAGAAGCCATGCTGCCTTCTATCAGAACAAGAATTCTTCAAGTTGATTAGTTTCCTGTTGTTTAACAGGTGATTATTTCTGCCCGACTCTTATCAATCCACGAATTAAGAAATTTCAGGATCAATCAATCAAATGCACAATCCTAGGTTTGAGAAGCCATGCTGCCTTCTATCAGAACAAGAATTCTTCAAGTTGATTAATTTCCTGTTGTTTAACAGATGATTATTTCTGCCCGACTCTTATCAATCCACGAATTAAGAAATTTCAGGATCAATCAATCAAATGCACAATCCTAGGTTTGAGAAGCCATGCTGCCTTCTATCAGAACAAGAATGCTTCAAGTTGATTAGTTTCCTGTTGTTTAACAGATGATTATTTCTGCCCGACTCTTATCAATCCACGAATTAAGAAATTTCAGGATCAATCAATCAAATGCACAATCCTTGGTTTGAGAAGCCATGCTGCCTTCTATCAGAACAAGAATTCTTCAAGTTGATTAGTTTCCTGTTGTTTAACAGGTGATTATTTCTGCCCGACTCTTATCAATCCACGAATTAAGAAATTTGAGGATCAATCAATCAAATGCACAATCCTTGGTTTGAGAAGCCATGCTGCCTTCTATCAGAACAAGAATTCTTCAAGTTGATTAATTTCCTGTTGTTTAACAGATGATTATTTCTGCCCGACTCTTATCAATCCACGAATTAAGAAATTTCAGGATCAATCAATCAAATGCACAATCCTTGGTTTGAGAAGCCATGCTGCCTTCTATCAGAACAAGATTTCTTCAAGATGATTAATTTTCTGTTGTTTAACAGATGATTATTTCTGCCCGACTCTTATCAATCCACGAATTAAGAAATTTCAGGATCAATCAATCAAATGCATAAAGCTTTGTTTGAGAAGCCATTCTGCCTTCTACCAGAACAAGAATTCTTCAAGTTGATTAGTTTCCTGTTGTTTAACAGATGATTATTTCTGCCCGACTCTTATCAATCCACGAATTAAGAAATTTCAGGATCAATCAATCAAATGCACAATCCTTGGTCTGAGAAACCATGCTGCCTTCTATCAGAACAAGAATTCTTCAAGTTGATTAGTTTCCTGTTGTTTAACAGATGATTATTTCTGCCCGACTCTTATCAATCCACGAATTAAGAAATTTCAGGATCAATCAATCAAATGCACAATCCTAGGTTTGAGAAGCCATGCTGCCTTCTATCAGAACAAGAATTCTTCAAGTTGATTAGTTTCCTGTTGTTTAACAGATGATTATTTCTGCCCGACTCTTATCAATCCACGAATTAAGAAATTTCAGGATCAATCAATCAAATGCACAATCCTAGGTTTGAGAAGCCATGCTGCCTTCTATCAGAACAAGATTTCTTCAAGTTGATTAGTTTCCTGTTGTTTAACAGGTGATTATTTCTGCCCGACTCTTATCAATCCACGAATTAAGAAATTTCAGGATCAATCAATCAAATGCACAAAGCTTTGTTTGAGAAGCCATTCTGCCTTCTATCAGAACAAGAATTCTTCAAGTTGATTAGTTTCCTGTTGTTTAACAGATGATTATTTCTGCCCGACTCTTATCAATCCACGAATTATCATATTGCAGGATCAAACAATCAAATGCACAATGCTTGGATTGAGAAGCCTTGCTGCCTTCTATCAGAACAAGATTTCTTCAAGTTGATTAATTTTCTGTTGTTTAACAGATGATTATTTCTGCCCGACTCTTATCAATCCACGAATTAAGAAATTTCAGGATCAATCAATCAAATGCACAATCCTTGGTTTGAGAAGCCATGCTGCCTTCTATCAGAACAAGAATTCTTCAAGTTGATTAGTTTCCTGTTGTTTAACAGGTGATTATTTCTGCCCGACTCTTATCAATCCACGAATTAAGAAATTTCAGGATCAATCAATCAAATGCACAATCCTAGGTTTGAGAAGCCATGCTGCCTTCTATCAGAACAAGAATTCTTCAAGTTGATTAATTTCCTGTTGTTTAACAGATGATTATTTCTGCCCGACTCTTATCAATCCACGAATTA
>JAVJHS010000526.1:0-25000 GCA_032873175.1 Leptopilina drosophilae | reverse complement strand
ACATAATAACAAATAGAAAAATTCACACCGATTCAAATTTAAATAAATCAAAATTGTTAACAATAAAAACTCATTTTATAAATTTTTATAATAACAAATAAATTTTTTTTATAAAAGATTAAAATTTAAATAAATAAAAAATTATTAATAATCAACTCATTTTTAAAAAAATTCTTTACAAAAAATAATAACAATTAAAAAATTGTAACGGTTTAAATTTTAAAAAATCGTTTTAACAATAATAATAAATTCATTTTTTATAAATTTTTCATAAAATAAATTAATAAATAATTCAAATATTTTTGATTTGCAAATAAAAATAAATAATTCACCAAGAATTAAATAATATATATATATATATCTACCTATATTACAAAAAGATATCGCCGCCGCCGCTGTTTCAAGATTCTGTAAGGGCGCCCTATCCCAAAGGGGCCCTCAAAACTTATGTCAAAATTGACCTATTTTTTGACCTATAGGTCAAAAGGAGGATAAATGACGGCCTAACATTACGTTAAAATCTATGTCAAAATTGACCTATTTTTTTTACCTATAGGTCAAAAAGAGGATAAATAATGGCCTCACATTACGTTATCTAATTTGACCTATTTTTTTACCTATAGGTCAAAAAGAGGATAAATAACGGCCTCATATTATGTTAAAATCTATGTTTAATTTGACCTATTTTTTTCCTACAAATTAAAAACTGGTCTCCATGTGGGCATTTACATTACGTCAAAATTCATGTTTAATTTGACCTATTTTTTGAGCTACTGGTTTTAAAAGGGACCTTAATGTGGGCCATTACATTACCTGTTTTTTACCTACAGGTCAGAGCTTGCCCCCTCAAAGAGGAGCGTCAAATCGCCTATGGCAAAGACAATTTTTTTTACTTGAAGGCTGTTACGTTACTACGAAATTGATGACAAAGATGGAAAAATGCGATCTTATGACATTAGCCAATCTGAAATTTTAAATTGTCATATGTAATGAAAATGAATAGAAATATTTTTAATTTGGTTTTTAGCCAAATTCTTTAAAATTCAAGTATACTTATGTATACTCAAAAAAAAAACTCAATTTTTGAATTTAAAAATTAATTTTTTAATTAAAGTTTTACAGAATTCGGCTATAAAAACCAAATTTGAAAAGATGTTAAATAATCTTTACTATATATATATATATATATGATAATTAAAATTTTCAGATTGGCTAATGTACCATAAGAATTCGCATTTTTTTTTTTCCATCTTTGTCATCAATTTCGTAGTAACGTAACAGCCTTCAAGTAAAAAAAATTGTCTTTGCCATAGGCGACTTGACGCTCCTCTTTGAGGGGGCAAGCTCTGACCTATAGGTAAAAAACAGGTAATGTAAATGGCCGCACATTAAGGTCCCCTTTTAAAACCATTAGCTCAAAAAATAGGTCAAATTAAACATGAATTTTGACGTAATGTAAATGCCTCACATGGGAGACCAGTTTTTTAATTTGTAGGAAAAAAATAGGTCAAATTAAACATAGATTTTAACATAATATGAGGCGGTTATTCATCCTCTTTTTGACCTATAGGTTAAAAAAAAATAGGTCAAATTAGATAACGTAATGTGAGGCCATTATTTATCCTCTATTTGACCTATAGGTAAAAAAAATAGGTCAATTTTTGACATAGATTTTTATACGTAATGTTAGGCCGTCATTTATCCTCCTTTTGACCTATAGGTCAAAAAATAGGTCAATTTTGCCATAAGTTTGGGAGGCCCCTTTGGGATAGGGCCCCCTTACAGAATCTTGAAACAGCGGCGGCGGCGATATCTTTTTGTAATATAGGTAGAATATATATAAATATATTATTTGAATTTCTTGGTGAATTATTTATTTTTATTTGCAAATCAAAAGATTTGAAATTATTTATTAATTTATTTTATGAAAAATTTAATAAAAAATTGAAATTTATTATTATTGTTAAAACGATTTTTTAAAATTTAAACCGTTAACAATTTTTTAATTGTTATTATTTTTTGTAAAGAATTTTTTTTAAAAAATGAGTTGATTATTAATAATTTTTTATTTATTTAAATTTTAATCTTTTATAAAAAAAATTAATTTGTTATTATAAAAATTTATAAAATGAGTTTTTATTGTTAACAATTTTGATTTATTTAAATTTGAAATCGGTGTGAATTTTTTTATTTGTTATAATGTTTTATAAAAATTCTTAAAAATGACAGTTTATTAATATCTGTTAATAATATACATTTGAAAAAAATTTATAACAAAGAGTTTATTATTGTTAATAATTTTTTATTAATTTAAATTGTAATCCTAATAATTTCCTAAAAATTATATTATTATTAAAACTGTTTTCAAAAAAGTTTGTTAAAAAAAATATTTATTGATTAATTCTTAATTTTGACTATTAATGATTACAATTTTTTCTGTAATAATTTTTATTTCCAAATTATTAGTACTTTTTTTTTTCATATTTATTAATAATTAATTTTAGATTTTTTTTCATTTTTAAATTATTATTTTATATGAACTATATAATTTTATTAAAATGTTGTAAATTTTTATTTGTTTAAAAAAAATTTATTTTAATGTTATTAAAAAATTAATTTTATTTAAATATATTTCTACTAATATGAGTTTTATAAAAATGTAATAATTTTTTATTTGTTAAAAAAATTATTTTTAATTGTTAATTAAACAAATTAGAAATTTTGTTTAATAATATATATATATTTATTTAATTATATTTTTAATTGTAATGATTTTTAAAAAAGTTTATAAATTTTTTATTTAACAAAAAAATTTATTTAATTGGTATACAAAAATAAGAAATTTTGTTTAATAAAATGAATTATTATTTTAATTTATATTTCATTATTATTATTTTTGTATTTTTTTAATGTATGATAAAATAGGTATTTGTTTAAATAAAATTAATACCTTATTGTATTAATTTGCTAAAATAATTGTGCAAATAAACCTAATTGATTGATTTATGATGAACAATATAGTAAAAAATAAGAAAATCTACTTTTTATTAATTAATTCACTATGTTTTATATACGAAAAAAATGAGTTTAAATACGATCATTTATATGCACCAAAAATAATGATACTCGTGTATTTACTAATTCACGTCGGTTAATTTTGCCAAAATTAAAGATATATTATTTCAAAGTAACTACTCTTGCATCTATCGGTTCACGAGGGGGGGGGGGGGATGAATGCACTAAAAATAAAGCAACTATTTTTTCAAATCTATTTTTTTTGTCATTTATCCGTTCACGAACGGCCTATACACCCAAAAATAATGATATATTTTCAAATTAAATTATCCTTGCATTTATCCTTTCAAAACGGACGGCCGCTGCACCAAAAAATATTTACGTATGTTATGTCTCACCTTATTATTATATTCCCTATTTTTCTCGATTTAACCGTAATATAGAAAAAATTATAAAAAAAGTTGAGACGAGGTTGGAAAAAAATGACAAGAATAAATTTATTTGAACCCAGTATATTTTAAAAAAGATCAAAATAATGCAAAGATGAAATGGACACTAGCTTTTCTAAACATGAGTCTTAAGTGGATTTCTTCTATTTACCTTAGAATAGCGAGGTTTTGGTCCTGGCTGGCGACGTTGAGATACAATGGCAATTGTCCTGTTAATGGGTTATTAAGTGGTGCAGGTATATGATTAACGACACTTGTAAATTAGGCAGTTGAAATTGGTATTATGTTTTTTCAGCTTTTGTCACAACTCGACCGATATTTCTAAACACCCAATTTGACATCAAGATTCACTGAATTTAGAAATTCACTTAATGATCAGGACAACTTCTATACTGGGGATGAGACCACTATTACGAAGAGAACCACTTGTGATGATTAAAAAATTAAGACTGGCCTTTGGTATTTTCTTCTGTTGACTACATTTTTAAGAACTGTAGTCTGGGTGACTACCTTTTGATGACTTCCAATTTTAGACTGAAAATCGTTTGATAGTTTGCTTCTGTTTATACCCAAATTTTCTTATATATTTTGAGAAACATTACAATTTACCATGCATTTGAAGCAACCTACAATTTACCATGTATTTGAGGCACTAGACAAATTGCTATGCATTTGAGAAACCCCATTGTAAGAGAAACACTTGTGTTGACTTTAGTTTTTAGATCGCACGTGTTTCACATCCTTTTAGTCATATGTTATTTACAATTTAATATTATATTTTTTATGTGTTTTTGTTAAGTTTTTATAGTTATTACAATTCTTGTTATTAGCTTGTTTATTACAATTTGTTATTCACTTGTTATTACAATTTTGTTATTAGTGTTTACATTGTTTATAACTTGTTAATTATTATGTTGTAACAAATTATATTTATCTTGTTATTATTAACTATTATTTGTTGTTATTTTGTAATTACAAATTATTATTAACTTATTATTTATTAATTATTATTTTGTTGTTACAATTAATTATTATTGTTTGTTATTAATGTTACAATTAATTATTATTATTTTGATATTATTGTTATCATTAATTAATATTATTTATTGCTACAAATAATCATATCTTGTTATTATTATCTATTATTCTTTGTTTTACTTTTATTACTATCTTGTTATTATTAATTATAATTGCTTATTATTCTTATTTGTTATTATTGTTACAATAATTATTACTATTTTGTTATTAAAAATAATTATTTTGTTTTAAACATTATTAATGGCTTAAATTTAATTATTAATTTATTATTCTTATTATAACTAATTTTCCATAAAATGACTAATTGCTTATAATTGTCAATAAAATTTTAATAACAATTATTTATTGTAATTCCCATTTTTATTGTAATTCCCATTATTTAATATCAATATTATTATTTATTATTATTATTATTATTATTAATATTTAAATAGTACGTAACGAGCGACGTATACAATATACAGTATTGAGTACGATGTGAATATCTTTTGTTGTTAAATTAATTATTTGATAAAATAATTGTCAAACGAGAATCCTTTTTTTAACTAACTAAAAATTATTATTAGTATTTTGAAATCTGATTAACGAAATATTTTGTAACTTAAATTAGTAAAATAAGTTAAACAATATTTATTCAAACCTGCCAACTCAACATATCAACAATCATAAAAATACACTATTTTGAAAAACTCTGCTGTTCGTATAATTTTTGTTTATTCAAAAAAATAGCCATCGGAATGGTCAATCATTCGAAGTCATCAAGAGAAGTGCTTCCTGGTGCATCTATTCGGATGTGATTCCCGAATATTTCAAGAGCACCAGGATGACGAAAACTACTTGTTTTGGTCCTGTCAAAATAATGACGGCGGCCACTTTGGATAAAGACTGACTCATAAATCAGCGACCAGCGACGAATAAGGTCGCGCTCTACCTTACCTTATGTGACTAAAATTACCCCGCGAGGGTAAACGAAAAGATTAAAAAGACTGTACTTTAGTATAATTTTCGTTGCCGCCTGGGACTCACCAGGAGAAAACCGAAGCGCGCATGTAGCGACGCGTTTGTTGAAGGCGAGTCCAGCCATTTTTTATTTATTCTCGATTTGGTAATAGAGTACGGCGCAATACGTCAAATTAAATTTTAAAAAAATATAAATCAAATAAAATCTGTGCCATGTCAGGACGAGGAGCTCTCAGGGGTCGGCGTCGCATCGACGGTAAGTCCCTGTAATTTGTAAATAGTGATTTCTCGCGGTATGAGCACTTATTGTTTTTACAATTCGAAAAGTGATGCTTGACACCGCATGTTCATGCGGAATTTACGTAAACTCAATTCGGCCTTCCGCCAAACAATCTTGTATATTAAACTAAAGGACAAGAGTGGTATTTTGTTGAATAATAAAATTGATTAATTGCTCAAATTAAATGCAGTGTTAATTGAAGATCAATGTGTTATCTCCTTACCCCGCCCCCTCTTCGCGGTTTTGTGAGGAAAGTCCGTTCCTCGCAAGTTCTGAGTCAAGCTAGGTTAAGTTTTCTTTAATATTAAAACTTATTAAATAAAAGTCTTTCTGATATTTTTGGAATAAATATCATGGCGCTTAAATGAAAAAAATTAAAAATTTTTTTAATTCAAACTGTAGATAACCTTTAGAAATTCCTAACCTAATTGTCAACTCCGATAATAATCGTTTATCATAGCGAAATTCTTAACTTCGGTTATTATTAACAATTAGGGTTGCAGCCGCGTAGCAGCCGCTACCGCTTAGATAATCCCCTTTAACTCCCCCAAAAGTCCTACTAAACCGCCTGACCTAAGCCCAAAGCCCTTTCCATAGAAACAGGACCGCGGCCAGTCCTTTAGTAGCGATTGCTGTCTCCTCAAGGAAGTAACAACCTGTACTCTGATATCGTTCCCTCACCAAAGCAAGGCATCGAGACACAGAATGTAAGCTGAGGTTTTCGTTTTCCTCACCACATTTACGTCATTTGGGATCCTCGACAGATGCCCATCTTATGGCCTGTGATAGCGTAAATCTCCATGGCCTGTTAACAAACCTGTTATGATTTTCGCCTCTTTCCTATTAAGCCTGAGGTAAATCCGCCGCTCTTTTAGGGTTTACAAGTTTTTCCCCAATGAGTGTCTTTGGCCTTTCCTACAACCTGCAGCTGCCCGACACTCTTTTTGGTGCTCTAGTGTCCGCCATTGTTTAAATTCCAAAGTCCAGAAATTGTTGGAGACACCAACTATTCGCTTCTGGTCCGATAAAATCGTTTCCTAGCGCCTTCTTTGGCTAGTTCATCCGCTATGTTATTACCCTTAATTCCACAGTGTCCTGGGACCCAGATGAAGGGTAACACGGTTAATTCCAGCTAGCCTGTTGAGCGCCTCGTGGCACTCTCCGACCATTTTGGATGTAGTAACATATATTTTCAAAGCGCAAATGGCTGCCTTGCTGTCCGAAGCAATACAGATATTTTCTATCCTGGCAGCGCTCTAGAGCCTCAAAAGCACCGTGGAGAATCGCTACAATTTCGGATTGTAAAACAGTAGTGATGGTTTTCCCAAAACTATATGCGAGAGCCACCCCCACTGCTTCTTGATAGACACCTGCGCCTGCGCCAATTCTTCCCTATCGATATGTCCGTATACCAGACAATAGCCCATCTCCCTGGGACGATGGGCCGGCCCATCATGCCAATCCTCCCTATTAGGTATACTTATTCTATACTTATTGTCAAAGAGGTAAAGTGGAGTCACCTTTATCTCTAATCATATTGAGAATGGGTTTTTTCCACCAATTTGCTGGGGAGACGCCCATTTGCCAACTTCCCTACGGCCTCTGTCCCCACCTAATCATCAGGGCAGCTTTCGCCGCCTCTGCTTTAATGATCAGGGGTAAAGGTTCCAGTCCCAGAAGAGCACCAAGGGCCATCGTGGGCGTAGTGCGCACAGCACCAGTGATGCTCCCCCACGGACCAGCCTCCTTACGCCCTCCAACCGGTCTTTTGCCGTTTTAAGTTCAACACTGCTCCACCAGACCACAGACGCATAGGTCCGCCTAGGAAGCAGAATCGATTCGTAGATCCACAAAAGTGTATCCGGTTTAAGACCCCAGCTACATCCTATAGCTCGCCTACAATTGCCATAGAGTCGCTGTGAGTTTATTACACTTCTCATCCAAGTGTTCTTTCCAAAGAAGCATACTAATCCTAGATGACTCCTAGGTACTTCGCTTTCTCTGTGAATTGGAGTTCATTTACAGCCCAGTTTTAGCATACATGTGGCTTCCATCACATTGTATCGTCTAGGTGAAAATAACAACTACCGTTTTTGCTGGATTGACTGACAAACCAGTTTGTCCGCACCAATCCAATCTTCCATATTTAACGTCTGCTGCACCACACCCAGTAATACATCCAGATGAGGACCGCGAGCGATTAATAAGATATCGTCCGCAATAACCAATCGCATGAAATCCCTTCTCACTGAGGAGTCTTAGCAGTTCATCCACTACCAGACACCAAAGTAAGGGCGATAGAACGCTTCCCTGAGGACATCCAGAATTAACTGTTCCTCGAAGGGTTGAGCACCCTTTAGTTGTTAATAGGTTCCTGTTACCCCAACATGTGACAGGTCCAGTCAACAATGGTTGTGGGAATACTCATGAGAGATCATGGCTTCCTTTATAATACCTCCGAGGAGGTAATAATTGAAAGCTCCCTCTATATCCATGAAAAAAATACCCACTGCGAAACCCTTATCCTGTAGCTGTCCATCTATTAAGTTAAACAGCTCTGGCAAGGGCTGATTCTGTAGAACATCCGGTTCTATAGGCATGCTGGATCTCTATGCAAAGGATCCATCTATCCAGTTTTTTTTTTCTAATCGATCTATCTATCTATCTATCTATCTATCTAATCTATCCACTAATCTTTCAACCAACTTCAGAATGAAAAGATGTTTAGGCTAGTAGGACGAAAATCCTTTGGTGAGGTATATCCGTTCCTGCCAGCCGTTGATATGAAGACGACTTTAGTGCCCCTCCAGGCTTTTGGGACACATCCAAGAGTTAGACCGTGCCCTGATAAGCCTTACCAACGGTCCGACCGCCTGATCCATCGCCCTTTGCAAAAGGACAGGGGAAAAACGCCGTCCTGGTCCGGGAGACTTATAAGGGCTAAAGGATTCCACGGCCCACCTGACCCTCTAGGCAGTCACGATTCCATTAGCCAACTGTCTCCGCCGCCTATATTCAGCCTGCGGTAATGTTTAACTCAGAGGCCAAGAATCGGGACCGCCCTCTTTCTCAGACCTAGAAAACACTGGGAAATGGGTCTGGACCCAGGGGGAGCCAAAGTCTCCTCGTCCGACCCTCGGCAAATCCTCCGTTAGATGCAGTCTGTAAGGTGCCTAAAATTGCAATCCTGGGTTTTTTTTTTGAAAAGCAGTTTGTCATAACTCGCGCTGCCCTTTTGCCCTTTAGCGATGCAGGAAGCAGAAGGGCAGTCGCAGCTATCCTGTTGTGCCCTTCCTTCATTTCCATTTCAATAGTTTTGTCCCTCATTTTTTTGCATATGTTTTACCAACTGTCAGCCGTGCGGTATTTTTTAGCACGTTTTAAAATAACTTCCTGGTCTCCTTTTCTGAGGTTTTCTAGCCCTCTCATTCCACACAGGTAGGTCTCTTTTGCCGAACGAACGTTCAGTTGGTCTGCAGCTGTTCTCAAAAGCTGTTATTATGGCTTGTTGTAAACAGTACCATCCAACTCATCCAGGGTTCTATGATCTCTATTCCTGCCTGGTAATACAGAAAGAGTCTCCTTCAGCTCTGCGCTGTATTTAGCCCAATCCGTTTTCCTGGGAATTACGAATCCACTTGGTTTCCGAAGGGACCACCCAAGCCTCCAGCTCGATGACAATCTGTAAATGCACAGAAAGTGGAAGGTTCATTAGATACTTTCCATCTTCTTACCTTGTGAGCAATACTGCACGAGCAGAGGGTGATATCAATCACCTCCTCCCTGACAGCATTAACTGAATGTCGGTACCTTTACGCCGTGTTTAGAATATCCATTCCTGTTCCCCAATAGATATTCGCAATAGCTCCTGTCCCCCGTTGTTGTTCTTTGAGCTCCCCCACACCCTGTGTTGTGAGTTAGCATCACAGCCCAACAAAAGGGGCTGTCCCCCTCTCTGCACAGTATCCCACCAATGTTTACATAACCTCATTTGGAGGATTAACTTTGCTATCATACGGAAAGTAAGCCGATCCAATGACCATCCTTCCGAAACCCTCGAAGTCGGTCAATATCGCCATCAGGTCTCTCAGTGCACAGGTCCAGCAAAGGTACAACATTAATGCCCTACTGTAGGAGTAAGGAATCAAATTAGTACAGGTGGGTCTCCCGGTATCCCTGACCGCCGATTGGCACACCACCATCCACAGCGCTCCGAACAGATCGACCGTCCACCAGCCAGAGCCCTAACCGGACCGATCCCCCGAGCTTTTCGGGGTTCACAGCCCGGCCAGTACAGCCCAGACCAACGTCCGGCCGATCCGCCCCAGGACACGCGGCGGCTTTGGTAACCCTGGTGCCATCCATCCATCGACACGTATCCGTACGTCCTTCAGATTGGGGGCAGAGCTCGCGCTCAATACTCTAGTTTCTTTTGCCACGGAAACAAATAAAGAGGACCGTTTCTTAGGTTTAAGGCCCTCGCAGGCAACAGTCCTCCTCCGCTTCCAGTGGTGGTCATTACTTCCCACCAATGGTCGCTTCCTCACCTTTCTACTCCCTCTGTCGCCCGGACGGTCCCTCCTTTAAGGGGAGTGGGTCCTCACCGACAGACTACGAGAGAGAGAAAGGGGTCCAGAGACGTTGCCCGATTAAGGCCCCCGTAAGCTTCCACACCAACAACAAGGTCGTACGATCCCTAGGAGAAGTTAAATTAGGTTAATTCATGAGAAATTAATAAAAGCCTAAAATTTAAATTAATGATTTTTTAGGTTCGAAAATAACTTCCTAATAACTCTAAAAAATAAGTGAAGAGTTACATAAAAAATAAAATAAAGGTTATAATATTATATGGATATGCGCCATGACTAAAAAAAATCAAAGTTGTACCCTAGTTCTTCGATTTTGTTGAAACTTCGAAATTTTTGAATGGAAGACATGCCAGTAAAAAGGCTCAATTCGAGTTAAAATAATTTGAAAAATTTTGGATTATACGAGATTAAAAATTTTTTTTTTTGAAATTTTTGAAAATGGTATATCTTCTGAGGAAAATAAATGAAATTTAATAAAATTTTAAGGAAATGCTTATTGGTTACAGACAATTTACGAAAATATTTAAAAAAACAAAAATTTTTTAAACAAATTAATTAAAAAAATAAATTTTTAAATAAACATTATTTTGAAAAGTGCCATTTTTTTAATAATAAGCATTCGATTCCCACGTATTTGACGAGGATTTTCCGAATAGAAAATTAATGGAGGGTTTAAAACTTTAGGAGATATTTTAATTTTTTGTCCTTGGCGCGCAATCGTAAAAAGAGCAGTTTTTGAATTTTTCAAATTTTTGTTACATGTTTGTCTTTCTTTCCCCCCCCCCTCAGTAAAATATAATTACAGTCAGACCAGAAAATTCTGAACTTAGTAATGTCTTTATATACAATAAAGTGCCATAAACTATTCTTTAAGATTCTACTTAAGAAGTAAAGGATTTTTTTTGAGTGTCCAAAATACAATTAATGTTTACGTCTTATTAAAAAAAGTACAAAAATCTACTACTTACTTTTAAAAAAATTACAAAAGATTTTCTTTTAATCATTTTTCTTCAAATCTTGGTATTCTAAGTAAGTATTTATTAAAGGTATTTTTGTTTAAAATTTTCAAGATGAAAATGCATTTTCCATAAAAGAAAATACAAAACTTGTATATCCAATTCTTAGTAAAAAATTGCGGTTTGGTTCAGTCATAATATATCACTGAGAGAAAGGAGTGAGAGAGTGGAGAGAAAGGGCAGAAGGAAAATATTTTCCTCCAATAGTTTCACAAACTCTGTAGCTTGTATTTAAATTATTTTAGAACTCGCATTTAATGCAATACCATTGTTAAAAAAAGATGAAACAATAAAATTTAAACAAAAAAAGTAATTAGTGAAATTCCTTTTTTTTTTTAGGTCAAAGCCGATAATATCTGAATAATAATTATTTTGTGTATTTAAAAGCACGCGAAATTTGTTGTTTATTTAATGAATTTTACGTAATTTTTCTAATGTGCCCCATCAGATAAAATGAGTTTTGTTTCAAGAAAAAATTTTTATTAATAATAGAAGCATTCTTTTTGTCATAAAGAAATTTTTTCTAACTAGAAAATGTTTTTCTTTTGAAAAAAGACGTGAGAAATGTTTTTGTCAAAAAATGGAACTGAACATTTAGAAATAATTTTTTTGGAAAAAAATTTTGATGTACATGAGTTTTGAAAAGAAAAAACTAACTTGAGTAAAATTATTTTTTACCTCCAAATTTTTTTTGTAAATAATATTTCTATTCATGTTTATGCCTTTTCATTATCAACTGAATTAATATTTCTTTTATTTTAGGTAATTATCACAAACTTTTTGCATTTCTCGGTTTTAATCAAAAAATTAAAAATTTTGTTTGAAAGAGTAAAATTTCCGGTAATTTTATCAAAAAAGGTATAATAAAAGTTTTTATTTTTATATGCAAGCTCATGTTAATTTATTCTCGCTTTTAATATAAAGTTATTTTATCCTCTCTAAATGTGAATAAATTTTGAAAAGTCAGTTTGAAAAAATACTAAAACGAAAATTTTTCTGCCCAATATGTAAAGTAAATAAGCGTAGATGATAAATAATAAAATCATAAATAAAAAATAGTAAATAATTAAAAAACTAAATTATACAAAATCGTTAATAACAAAAATTTTCCATCACAAAATTTTTCTCGTTCATAAAAAATGAAATAATAGAAAAAGCAACATAAAACATAAAAAGCCGTAAAATTATTTAATTTTCACGCACGTAAAGCAAACATACAAGATTAAAAAAGAAAATAAAACTAAGCATTATTTTTCTCATCAATTAAAAAATACAAAAGTGTGCATTTCATATCGTTTTGAAATTAATATGAACAAAAAAGCCCAGATTACCAATAAAAACAAAAATAGGGATGGTAAGAGGGGAAAAGTTATGTTTGTGAATATAATAAGAAGAAAAAATCGCTAACTTCAATAACAACGCATTCATGAAACGGAATTAAGTGAGTCTCTTTACTATTTACAGGCACAATAAGCACATTCCTTAAAAAGGATAAATCCAGTGCTGAAAGAACGTTTAAAAAACCATTGAGAACTATAATATATATATATATAATATATATATATATACGCTCTAGAAAAAAGACGTCCAGACGTCGAAAAGAAATCATTGTTTCTGGAACCAGTACAGCTGATTGCCCAAAAATTTTTTCCATGTAGGAGACATGATTGTGCTCACGATACTTGTCATAACAAAATCATAAAAAAGGCGTTGCTACTGAAAAGTAGATTTAAGTAGTCAAAAATTAGCTGACGTCATAATAGTAATTCAGGCATTAATGAATGAACGTCTGGACATTAATGTGCTGACGTCAGCACGACACATTCACATGGCCAATGTATTTGTGTTTCTCGCTTTTAAGTAGAGTTTTTACCATGAGCACGTCGCGTCCACGTACACCGAGCGATGTCGACAAGGTGGGGTTAGAAACTCTCGATATCAGATCGAAGCTGCGCCTGCAGCTGTCCCACATAAGCTCAATCGTAACGCTACTAGTAAATGTTATTTGTATGGCATGTAAGATCGCCGTTACGGGGTAAACCTGAAGCGTACTTAAGGTAAACTGAAAAGTTCCGCTTATCAAAGGTTATAGCAAAAAGTAACATGTAAATGAAGGTGACATGTAAAGTTTGTAGTAAGGTTACATTTAAATGATTGAAGTAAGGTTACAAGTAAAGGTTGTAGTAAAGTTACATAGTAAAATTGTAGTAAGGTTACATTTCCATGTTAAGGCTAAAGGAAAGGTTATTAATCATTATTGCAAATTTGAGGTAAGATTATGGTAAGGTTACTCCTTAAGAACAGTATTAATAAAGTAATGTATAACATCAGTTAATAAATAAATGATAAGTGGCAAGACAAAAAGGGGTTCAAGCCACAATTTTTCAAAATAGAGATTTTAATTAAAAAGTCAGATAAATTCGTTTACACAGTTTTTGTAAAAGGAATTTACTATATAATTATTTTTTAAACTAATGTTTTAATAAAAATATAAATAAAATTTTTTCCTACATTTTTACTTGCAATGCAATTCTGATAAAAAACAAAAGAAATTAATATTAATTATGAATGGGTTAAAATGGTTCAAAATATTGCTTTATTTTTGAAATATCATTAAATATATATTAAATGTCGCTGAAAAATTGTAGTGTCTAGTTAGAAATAGTTTTATTATTTATCAAATTTTTAACAACTTAAATATTATTCTTCTGTTAATTTTTCAATATTGCTGTTTGGTAATTTGCATTGAAAAGAAATTTTCAGAAAATCACTGTTTATGTTCATTGCAACTAAAATTTAATTTTTTTTTTGTCCGTTTAAATATTATGTTAACACTTTAAACACATAAAAAATAATTAAACGTGTTTTTCGAACAAATAAGTTTACAGAATTTTTTTTATTGTTTTTAATTAAAGATATGAAATTCAGATTTTACAAGGATTTTTAATTTGAAATCTTTTCAAAATTATATTATTTTTATAAATTCTTGATTTTTAAAACATTAAAATGTATTGTAGAATTTTATTAAATTAAAAAATTTTATCACAATTTTTGGAAAATATTTGAAAACATTTAAAGAATTTTATTAAAATCTTTACAAATAATTGAATTCAGAAGAATTATTTAAATAATAATTCATGCACAAACTTACATTTATGGATAGGATTTTGTTAAAAATTTTGTTTAAATAATTTAATTCTTCACGAGATTGTTTAAAAAATTTATTAAATTAAATCGGAAAAACCGTATTAAATATTTTATTAAAGTACCCCTGGGGTTAATATTTAATGATTAAAAGTGACCACTAACTACGTATCAACCAGTAATTTTTGTTTGTTTGACCGGTATTAAATATTCAATTGTAAGATATTCAAAAAGGCCTACTTTACGGTTTTCTTAAAAGATGACATTTATTATTTTTAATTCCAACTAGGTTTCAAGCCATATATGGATCCCTCATCAGGAGATGAATATTTCAACAAATTGCATAATCCAAAATCAAGACAGCACACAAAAGATTTCAAAAAGGATTATATTCATAAAATTTATCTAAAATAAAAATTTAAAAAATTATTTTAGAATTTAAAAATTGTAATATGTATTTTTTAAGATTATATTTTAATTTTGGAAAAAGAAAACAAAAAAGGCTTCTTTCCCTATTTGAAAAAAATACAAGCATGTAACAAAAAATTTTTTCAAAAAATTTCTTATTAATCTCCATATTATTATTTTTATAATTAATTAATTTTAAAAATTTTGTAGAAACACAATTTTTTTATAAGAAATAATCTCTCTATGATTAGAGAGTATTGACTAGAGAGGATGGGTTATATATTTGGGTCCAGGTATAGCTGGTTAAGAAGAAAGCTATATTGTTTAAAGTTAAGGAAGTGAATCTATTCATTCGGAAATTATTACTAATATTAAATTTACTAATATTACTAATTAACTATTACTAATTACTATTTACTAAGATTAAATTAAATTAAAATAAAGCAGGGAGGTATAGTAAAAACAAGGAACTAGGAGAATCTTGGGGTGCATGTAGCTCAGTGGTCAGAGCAGTCTACCGGCAATAGAAAGGTTCGTGGGCTCGTATCCCACCATGCTAACCTATTTTTTCTGAGTTCTTTGATAATTTTAAATTATTAATTAATTTCGAAAAAATATTTTTCTGAAAAGCAGGTTTCTGTATTCAGGATGGCTGTGCTTGTCGATACATATGAAATTTAAGAGCATAAGAAATATTTTGAGATTGATTCGGATGATTGATAAATTCTTTCACTTTAATATTACTATATTGGTTAAAAGTTTTTAATCAATTGTCCTAATTCGAATATTAGATTTGATAATGAGTACAAAAAATGCATTTGCTTTAAATCCGGTCTAAAATGTAATTCTCCATGTCATCAAAGTCTACCTTGCTTCAATAAATAAACTAATTAAAAATTAAATCTATAAAAATTAAGTAAAATTTGGGGGATTTTTTAAAACCTAATTTATTTTTCATGAACTTGAATAATTAAATTTATTACTCTAATAATTTAATAGTCATTAATTCATTCACTTCTATTTATTAATTTAAATAAATTAAATATTAATTAAATTATTCTAAATGTTTAAATAAATTAAATATTAATTAAATTAATTTTTATTTTTTAATAATATTTTCGTGAGTTTGTATTTCGTCTATTGGCCTAAAACGTCTTAGAACGTTAGCTACCTGCCTAGTCAGTAGGCTAACTGACGGATTACATTACGTCAAAATCTATGTCTAATTTTGACCTATTTTTACACTATAGGTTCCCAAAAGAGCATAAATAACGGCCTCACATTACCTCAAAACCTATGTCTAATTTGACCTATTTTTTGACCTATAGGTCTAGAACATAAATTTAAAGCTTATGTCAAAATTGACCTATTTTTTGACCGAAGTCCAAAAGAGGAGAAATAACGAATCTTACCTTGCCAAAGAACAGATATAATTTCAACATTACATGTTTAATTTTACCTATTTTTTGAGCTACGGGTTTTAAAAGGAATCCTTATTTGTGGGCCTTCACATTACGTCAAAATTTGATCTGTGTTTTAACCAAGAGGTCAGAGCATGCCCCCTCAAATAGAAGCGCGAAATAGGACGTCAAAGCCTATGCAAAAGAAAATTTTTTTAATTGCAAGTACCCAACAGGTCAGAGCTTGCCCCCTCAATTAGAAGCGCGAATAGGATCTCGAACCCTATGCAAACAAAAAAAATTCTTTTACTTTGATTGACAATGATTAAAATCTTTGAGACTGGCTAATATCATAAGATATATAATATCATATAAAATCAGGGGGTTGGCGCGCGAAGTCGCGCAGGTGTGCGGGGCCCCCCTAGTATATATATATATATATATATATATAATATATATATATTATATATATAATATATATATATATATATAAATATATAATTTCCTTTACCGAAATTATATAACAAACTGTTTTATACATAACCATTTGGTAAGGTAATGAAAAAGGCCTATTTTAATGTTTTTAAAGATGACATTTATTAATTTTAATCTCAACTAGTCTTAAATCATATATGGCTCCTCATCAGGGGATGAAGCTTTCACAAATAGATTAATCCAAAATGAAGACAGCACACACAAGATTTCAAAAAGGTTTAAATTATAAAATCTATCTGAATTATAAATTTAAAAATTATAATAGAATTAAAAATTGTAATATGTGTTTTAAGGTTATATTTTAATTAAACGTTCTCTCTATGATTAGGAGATTTTTCACACATGCAAGGTTGGGGTTATATATATGGGTACAGATATAGCTGGTATAAGAAGAAATGTATATTATTAAACCTTTTAAATTATTATATATAAATATTAACCTCCGTATTCTTCCATTCATTCTGTCCACAAGAATTCCGTCCGCCCTCCTGCTGTGCCTTTGATGACAGAAAAGAGTTGGAGAGAGAAGTTTGTCAGAGTATATAAGAGAGAAATCATGATACAGAGAAAGAGTGTGAAATTTCGTCGTTCCCTTCAGTTTAGAGTAGAAGGCCGGGGGAGAGAAAGGCGAAACAGTTAAGAAAGTAACGCCTACTTTTTTTGGTTTGAAGCATCATGAGTTTCTGTATTCTCAGTGACAGATATTAGAATAAATAAATGAAATGAATTCAAGATAAATTTTTATTTAATTGGAGAGATGAAATATTATCAATCAATCCAAGTCAGGTTCGAATAAAAAACAATCTGTTTACGTTTCAAAGACACAGTCGACCTCTTCAGAAACTAAAAAAATGTCACATAAAATTTGTTTAATTAAATGAACGTGTATATTGCTGGACGAAGACAAGATGAATAATATTTCATCTCTCAATTAAACAATTTGAAGTAAGTGATAAATTCAACATCATTATAAATTTTTTTTTCTTTCATAAATCAAATTTTTAAAAGAATATACATTTGCTAATAACTGCAAAAATAGTAAATTTTATATTTCTTGATCACGCTCGATTTTAAACAAGTTTTTTTAAATGTAAACAATTATGTGTGCAAATGTCGAATATTCTATCCTTTCAATGAGAATTATTATGAAGGAATGATTTGATTCCAATTTCGAGTTTACGCAAAATTGAAGAATCATGCAAAACTCTAATTTAAACATTTTTTCCTTTTTCTTACCTTATTTTTTGATAAATAATTTACATTTTATTCCCCAAAAAAAGTGCATTTTTGAGTTTCATTTCCAAATTAAAAAATATATAATTTCCAATATTTTTTATTTATTTCTTAAATATTTTAAGTCCGAGTGTATTTTTTAATTTATTTTATTAAAATTACTATATTTTTGAAATTATATTTTTAAACTTGAACATAAATTGATTCCATGTAACTTCCTTGTGTATTGATTTTTTAGGTAATAAAACAATAAACAATATTATTATATTTTCATGCTTATTTACTTATTATTGATTTTATATTTCTCGTGGAAAAAGCTATGTAGACCTTTAAATAATAATATTTTCTAAAATGTATTAAACAATTTGTGTATCTGTTTATAGATCTTGGCTTTCGTGTGAACATGATACCTTCCATAGATTTTCTTGAATTCGGATGCAATTTTTGAGGGCTTACTTATCACCATTAATCTTTCAAAATGGACAAAAGGAATATAGAATATATCCCACACAAAAAATTATACAGTTGTTTTTTTTTCAAAAAACTTGTTCAAGTAAAAATAAATTGTTTTAGCAAAATCTAAATTTATATATAATACAATTGAAATTTTTTATGTCAAGACGATTCGATAAGTTATATGCAAAGTATAAATATTTAAATATTTTTAAGTAAGCTTAGGACCATTAAAAAGCGTTTATGTGTTAACCCTCACGGGCTCGAGCCGGGTCCCATCGGACCCGGAGGAAAGTTTTTGTAATTAATAGTTTGCGTTAATATGTGAAAATGTTATTTTTTAGGTTAAAAGTAAAAAAAGTTTTCTCATTTTTTTAGGGTTTTTTATCATTAAAATTAAAGTCCAAATATCACACTAGCAATTTTTCTTTTAGCTCATGGTGTACAGTGTTTAGTAGAAAAAGAGTTTAATGCAAAACGTTAAGAAGAAAAAATATATTGCAGTTTTATTATATTAGATGACGGTGTGGGGTTGGAATCGGACATCGTGATAAAAAACAACAAAATCTTTGAATACTTTAATTTATTTACTATTAATTAACTATTTTATATTAAATTCTTTGCATAGAACCTACTTTAAAACTAAATAAATAAAGAATTTATTTTAAAACTCGAATGTTGCAAGCGAGTTGCTGCAAATAGACAAGTCTGAAAACAGTAATTCATTTTATTATTTATATTAATTACCGATTTTACATTTTATATTATATTCTTTGTATAGAACTACGACATTTAAATAAGAGAAGAATTTATTTGACTTTTTCTACAAAAAAAACGAAAATTTGTGTCTTATTCTTTAATTAAATAGCCGTGTCTGATTTATCCCCATGGGGTGTCCGGGTTTAGCCCCACCAATTTTTCGGATTTTTTGTTTTTGAGGTAGTCATCTTCGAAAGCAACATATCTCCAAAGCTACTGTAGTTTTTTCTACATCGAACAAAGTGCGATTTGTTTGGTGGAACGTACAAGCTTCAAAACGGTAATATTACTCTTTAGCAAAAGAAAATTTTTTTTGTATGAGTTTTTTGGCCAAAGAACATAAATCCGTCCGGTTTAGCCCCGGTCTCCCCTATTTTTTAAAGAAAAAGACCAATGAACACGTCCTATAAATTATTCCCATAACAAGAAAAAGAATATAGGTCTTGAAAATTTGTATCAATAAATAATACACAATCTTATTTTAACAATTATTATAATGCATATTTTGTTAACAATATATAAATAATATTTTATGCGAAAAGTAAATTTATATTTATTTAATAATTCATTAAATTTTTTATGAGGTTTGGGAAAGTAATAAATTAGTTGCAACGGGTTTTATGCAACAACAAAAATCTACATATTCTATTCCAAGATCTGTGTTTTCGAGACGCCTAATAGATCTTTCATTTCTTACTGGATTTAGGAAGCAAGAGATTTTTATACTTGTCCAAATGTAAAGAAATTTCACGCGCGCCAAGGCGCGCTAGCTAGTTATATTTTAAAAGAAGTAATTTAAATTATAATTTACTTTATCTAAAATGCCAATATCCGTTCTATAATTAAATACTATTAGCATTATTTTTAATAAAAAACATTTCTATATTTTTTTTCTTTCCAATTAATTGTTTCAATATGTAAAAAAATTATAATTGTCAAAATCAAAAGAGTGATTATTATCAAACGTGTGATTAGTTTAACCATTAATAATTTGGTTGTGAGTGACGTATCGTTAATGTTCTTCTGTTCTAGTTGTAAGATGTCTTTAGAGTTTCTCCGATTATTAACTTTTTTTACAATTTGTGCATTGAATGTTTTTAATGCACATCCAACCTTCAGAAATTTCTCTGTTGAATCTTTAAAAATCCTTGAACAAAATAGAATTATTTTTCCATTATTAGAGTTAGTTAAAAACTAAATTAAAATTATGTTTCCTGAAAATATTAAAAAGAATTTTATCAAAATTTTGAATATGTGGAATGTTTATAATCTTTTTAATTGGAAGATTGTTTGTTTCTACATTTTCTTAAAAACCACTTTTATTTACATATAATTTTCTTAATTGCAAACAAATGGTGTCCGCTCCAAAATTGTTATGGACTACCAAAGTTACATACGAATTACATTCCTATGAGACCAATTACAACTTTTGTAAGCAATCTAATATATAATTAATTAAAACTTTTATCAAGCATTTTAAAAAAAAACCCTTTTTTAAAATACTGATAATAACCACTATATTAAAGACAGCTGTAATTTCAAAAATAAAATTAATAATATTTTTATTCCCATAAAATTTTACTATCTTTTCAACTGATGTTGTTTCCATGTATTCAAACATATCTTGGATACTAATTAATAATACTATTAAAAGTAAATGGAAATTGAAAAACATACAAACTTCTCGCAGGATAATTTTCTTGAAGCTCTAAATCTTTGTTTCAATTCAGCATACTGTCCAATTCAAGGCGGAATTTTATAAACACATTTTCGGTTTACCAATGGGTTCTTCAATATCTACAAGTGTGGCTAATTTTGTCATGGAAGGTATTGAAGATAAAATTTTGAGTAAAATTAAATACAAAATTATTTATTTTTGATATATTGATGATATATTAATATGTGCACCTTCAAATAAGGGTGGATGATATATTATATAAATTTAACTCCTATCAATAACATTTAAAATATTTACTTTAGAGTTATCTCATAATAATAAAAATTAATTTTTTAGATCTTTCCCTCCTCAATTGACAGTGCTAACTTTATTAAAACATATTGGTTTCGTAAATCTATTTTGGGACTGGCAGATATACTGAATTTCTTTTCACATCACCCTTTAAGTTATAAAATTGGCTTTGCATAAACTCTTGTTGATCGGGTTATAAAATTGTCAGATCAACAACACCATCGTGAAAATCTTGATATAGTTAAAAAAAACCTTTAATTCTCCACGGATATCCAATTGATATGTTTAAATAGGAAGATTGTATCAGAGGAATAATGCTTTTACCAGCAACTCCAACATAAAAGAAAAGGAAGCAACAACAATCTTCCAATTGTAAAGATTATAAGCATTTCATATATTCAAAATTTTTCATAAAATTCTATTTAATATATTCAAACAACATAATTTTAATCCCGTTCACAGTTGTTGGACGTCTAATAGAAGGTAAAAATAATTCGTGCCCCCAGTGTGTATGACCGCTATAGCGGCATCGAAAAAACAGAATATTTAAAAGTTAACGAATCTTGCTAAAAATGCCTACTCGGGGGTTTTCGGGGTCGCTAAATTCGAAATCCGTTATTAAAAAATTTCAAAATGGCGGTTCTAAAATGGCGACCAAAAAAATTTTAAAGTTTACGATTTTGACTAAAAAATGTTTACTTAGGGATATTTGAGGTTGCTGAATTCGAATATTTAGTAAAAAATTCAAAATTCAAAATGGCGGCTCCAAAATGGCGACCAAAAAACTTTTAATGTTTACGGATTTGACCAAATATCTTTCACTAGAGGGTTTTTGAGGTCGGTGGAATTTCGAAATCCGTTATTAAAAATTTTTAAATTCAAAATGGCGGCTTCAGAATGGCGACCACAAATTTTCAAGTTTACGAATTTATCTGAAAGTGCTCACTGGGGGGTTTTTGAGGTCCTCGAAATCCAAATAATTTAGTCAAAAATTCAGAATGGCGGCTTCAAAACGTCGACCAGAAAATTTAAAGTTCACAAATTAGTTTCTTAACCACTTCAGCGGCATGAGGCGTTCCAATTGGCGTCGCCATGAGTAGGTGACAGACGCGGCAAAAAATGCGTAAATGGCGTTCCTATTTAAACTTAATTCCTAAATTCTGTAAACAAAATTAAGTTTACCAAACCAAATGTTATTTTATTATTTGAGATTATGAATCTTAACATGGATTATTCGAAAATTCAAATAGGCGGTTTCAAGATTGTGAACTATTTTGGGTGAATATTGGAACGACATTCGTAAAAAGTATTAAAAATTGGATACATTAAAACCTTTTTAAAAACACAATTTAAGATCTCTAAAAAATAATTTTTTCATTGTCCTATTCATCTTTCATTTATCTCAAATAATAAATAACATTTGGTTTGGTAAACCTTAATTTGTTTTCAGAGTTTTAGAAACAAGTTTTAAACAGGAACGCCATTTTCGCATTTTTTTGACGCTATCTGCCACTTACTCAAGGAACGCCAATTGGAACGCCATGCCGCCGAAGTGGTTAAAACTGAAAGTCTTAAATAACAATTTATAAACACATTCGTAAACTTTTAGTTGACATCTGGATGTCGACATTTAGAATGTGAAACATTTAACCAAAATTTTTAATTCAGTGGACTTCAAAAAACCCCCAAATTGAGCGTAATTTTAGCCAAATCCGGAAACTTAGAAATTTTTTTGGTCGCCAATCTAAATCCCCCTCCAAATTTTTTGAATATTAAAATATTAACAAGATATTAGAAATCAGCGACCCCAAAAAACCCCAAATCATAATTTTCTAGTCAAGTTCGGAAACTTTTACATTTTTTGGACGGCATTTCGAATTTTTAAATTTTGATCAAATAATCGGATTCAGCGACCTCGAAAACTTAAAGTAGAATCATATCAAATCATTTAAAAACCAAATTTTTTTGCACAATTGTGGCACGAAATAGCTAATTCTGACGACACGGCTAAGAGGTTAATTTATTTTTTACTAACTCTAATAAATTTAAAAAATTCTATTTTTTCAATTTTTAAAGATTCAACAGGGGGGAAATTTCAGAAGGTTAGACGAGTAAATATAAAATTCAATGCAAAAATTGTAATAGTTGTTATATCGGAGAAACCTTTAGACATTTTAAACTAGAATAAAAGAAATTAAACGATACGTCACTCACAACCAAAATATTAATGCTTAACACTAATCACACCTTTGATAATACATCACTCTTTTGGTTTTGACAATATAATAAAAAATTTTACATTTTAGAAACAAATAATTGGAAAAGACAGGCGAGGAGTCTAGAAATATTTTTTATAAAAATAATGCAAATAGTATTAATTATTATACAACTGATATTGACAATTCAGAGAAAGTAAATAATAATTTAATTACTGTCTTTTAAAACATAAACCCGGCACAACAAAAAGTTGTCCTGTTTTTTGAACCCGACATACATATCTTATAGTAATTTTTGTCGGCTGAAAACGAATCTGAAGTCCAGAATTTTGCTCCATCACCCTCAGATTTTTTTAAATATTCGAACAAAACTACCCATAAATTCAAATTTTAATAAAGAAAAAAAAATTGAATAACAGATTTCTCTCTCCAAAACAAAACAATAAATTTATCTACTTTTGCTACAACAACCTCAGAAACAATTTCAAAACATTGCTTAAAACACGCCTATGTTTTTTATTAAATCGAAAATACTACCCCTAAAATGTAAAAATTCAAAATTATAATATAAAAACCTACATTGGTTTTCCCAAAACAATAAAATAAATTTATGTACATCTCTTTCAAAATTCCAAAAAGCAATATCAAAATTACTTTAATATCACCCCCTGTGTTTTTAAATTGAAAAAAAAAATAAACCAACCCCCTGAATATGTAAAAATTCAAAATGTATAATAAATAAAAATTACAAACCAGATTGTTTTTTTCAAAAATAGAACAATAAATTTATGTACATCTCCTTTCATCAACTACTTAAAAAAAGCATTGTCAAAATGACTCCAATCCCTCTATGTTTTTTTTATTTGAAATACCTACCTTTAAATTCACAAAATAAAACTTTAAAGTAAAAAAATTAAATACCACAGTGTTTTTTTTAAATAGAACAATAAATTTATGTATTTTCTTTCTTAACATCCTCAAAAGCATTATCAAAATTGCTCTATCCACCCTTTGTTTTTTTAAATTTAAAAAAACCTACCCTTAAATTTTACAAACCAAAAAAAATGAAAAAACCACATTGTTTTAAAAATAGAAACAATAAATTTATGTACTTCTCTTTCGACAACGAAAAAGCAATGTCAATTTACTCCATCACCCTTTGTTTTTTTCAAATTGAAATAACTACCCCTAATATGTACACCAGAATGAAAATGTATATTAAATTTTGTAACAATATTTTACAATTTGGGGAAAAAGTGCAACAAACCCGAAATTTTGATATAATACAAGAATAATAAACTTAAAAAAAATATAATGTAGAATTTGTTAAAGTTATATTGAAACGTTTAAAATTGAATTTAAATTCTTCATATGTGATATAATAAGTCTAAATTCAATATAATCTTTTTCAAAGTTTAATATTTTTTTATCAACATTTCGGTTTGTTGCTTTTTCCCCAAATTGTAAAATATTTTTACAAAAATTTAATATACATTTTCTTTCAGTGTACATTATTAGGGGTAGTTATTTCAATTTAAAAAAAGAAAGGGTGATGGGAGCAATTTTCATAATGCTT
>JAVJHS010000525.1:0-25000 GCA_032873175.1 Leptopilina drosophilae | reverse complement strand
CCTTTTCCAGTCTTTTGACTGCCAGATGCGCAGCAAAAGAACTTTGACTTTTTTTCCTTTTTTTTCAATTTGCGAACCCAGGGACAACCCTGGCACCACCATTTTCCAGTCTTTTGCCAGCCAAAAGCGCAGCAAAAGAACATTGATTTTTTTTTCCTTTTTTTCAAATTCGCGAACCCAGGGACAACCCTGGCACCTCCCTTTTGCAGTCTTTTGCCTGCCAAAAGCGCAGCAAAAGAATTTTAATTTTTTCCCCTTTTTATTAATTCGCGAACCCAGGGACAACCCTGGCACCTTCCTTTTCCAGTCTTTTCACTGCCAGAAGCGCAGCAAAAGAATTTTGATTTTTTTTCCTTTTTTTCAAATTCGCGAACCCAGGGACAACCCTGGCACCTCCCTTTTCCAGTCTTTTGACTGCCAGAAGCGCAGCAAAAGAATTTTGAATATTTTTTTCCTTTTTTTCAAATTCGCGAACCCAGGGACAACCCTGGCACCTCCCTTCTCCAGTCATTTGACTGTTAAAAGCGCAGCAAAGGAACTTTGACTTTTTTTCCTTTTTTTCAAATTCGCGAACCCAGGGACAACCCTGACACCTCCCTTTTCCAGTCTTTTGACTGTCAGAAGCGCAGCAAAAGAATTTTGAAAAATTTTTTTCTTTTTTTTAATTCGAGAACCCAGGGACAACCCTGGCACCTTCCTTTTCCAGTCTTTTCACTGCCAGAAGCGCAGCAAAAGAATTTTGATTTTTTTTCCCTTTTTATTAATTCGCGAACCCAGGGACAACCCTGGCACCTCCCTTTTGCAGTCTTTTGCCTGCCAAAAGCGCAGCAAAAGAACATTGAATTTTTTTTCCTTTTTTTCAAATTCGCGAACCCAGGGACAACCCTGGCACCTTCCTTTTCCAGTCTTTTCACTGCCAGAAGCGCAGCAAAAGAATTTTAATTTTTTTCCCTTTTTATTAATTCGCGAACCCAGGGACAACCCTGGCACCTCCCTTTTCCAGTCTTTTGACTGTCAGAAGCGCAGCAAAAGAATTTTGATTTTTTCCCTTTTTTTTAATTCGCGAACCCAGGGACAACCCTGGCACCTCCCTTTTCCAGTCTTTTGACTGTCAGAAGCGCAGCAAAAGAATTTTGAATAATTTTTTCCTTTTTTTCAAATTCGCGAACCCAGGGACAACCCTGGCACCTCCCTTTTCCAGTCTTTTGCCTGCCAGAAGCGCAGCAAAAGAATTTTGATTTTTTTTTCCTTTTTATTAATTCGCGAACCCAGGGACAACCCTGGCACCTCCCTTTTGCAGTCTTTTGCCTGCCAAAAGCGCAGCAGAAGAACATTGAATTTTTTTTTCCTTTTTTTTCAATTCGCGAACCCAGGGACAACCCTGGCACCTCCCTTTTCCAGTCTTTTGACTGTCAGAAGCGCAGCAAAAGAATTTTGAATAATTTTTTCCTTTTTTCAAATTCGCGAACCCAGGGACAACCCTGGCACCTCCCTTTTGCAGTCTTTTGCCTGCCAAAAGCGCAGCTAAAGAACATTGATTTTTTTTCCTTTTTTTCAAATTCGCGAACCCAGGGACAACCCTGGCACCTCCCTTTTCCAGTCTTTTGACTGTCAGAAGCGCAGCAAAAGAATTTTGAATAATTTTTTCCTTTTTTTAAATTCGCGAACCCAGGGACAACCCTGGCACCTCCCTTTTCCAGTCTTTTGACTGTCAGAAGCGCAGCAAAAGAATTTTGAATAATTTTTTCCTTTTTTTCAAATTCGCGAACCCAGGGACAACCCTGGCACCTCCCTTTTGCAGTCTTTTGCCTGCCAAAAGCGCAGCAAAAGAATTTTGATTTTTTTCCCTTTTTTTAATTCGAGAACCCAGGGACAACCCTGGCACCTCCCTTTTCCAGTCTTTTGACTGTCAGAAGCGCAGCAAAAGAATTTTGAATAATTTTTTCCTTTTTTTCAAATTCGCGAACCCAGGGACAACCCTGGCACCTCCCTTTTCCAGTCTTTTGACTGCCAGAAGCGCAGCAAAAGAATTTTGAATAATTTTTTCCTTTTTTTCAAATTCGCGAACCCAGGGACAACCCTGGCACCTCCCTTTTCCAGTCTTTTCACTGCCAGAAGCGCAGCAAAAGAATTTTGAATAATTTTTTCCTTTTTTTCAAATTCGCGAACCCAGGGACAACCCTGGCACCTCCATTTTGCAGTCTTTTGCCAGCCAAAAGCGCAGCAAAAGAACATTGATTTTTTTTTCCTTTTTTTCAAATTCGCGAACCCAGGGACAACCCTGGCACCTCCCTTTTCCAGTCTTTTGACTGCCAGAAGCGCAGCAAAAGAACATTGAATTTTTTTTCTTTTTTTTCAAATTCGCGAACCCAGGGACAACCCTGGCACCTCCCTTTTCCAGTCTTTTGACTGCCAGAAGCGCAGCAAAAGAATTTTGAATAATTTTTTCCTTTTTTTCAAATTCGCGAACCCAGGGACAACCCTGGCACCTCCCTTTTCCAGTCTTTTGACTGCCAGAAGCGCAGCAAAAGAATTTTGAATATTTTTTTCCTTTTTTTCAAATTCGCGAACCCAGGGACAACCCTGGCACCTCCCTTTTGCAGTCTTTTGCCTGCCAAAAGCGCAGCAAAAGAACATTGAATTTTTTTTCCTTTTTTTCAAATTCGCGAACCCAGGGACAACCCTGGCACCTCCCTTTTCCAGTCTTTTGACTGTCAGAAGCGCAGCAAAAGAATTTTGAATAATTTTTTCCTTTTTTTCAAATTCGCGAACCCAGGGACAACCCTGGCACCTTCCTTTTCCAGTCTTTTCACTGCCAGAAGCGCAGCAAAAGAATTTTAATTTTTTTCCCTTTTTATTAATTCGCGAACCCAGGGACAACCCTGGCACCTCCCTTTTGCAGTCTTTTGCCTGCCAAAAGCGCAGCAAAAGAACATTGAATTTTTTTTCCTTTTTTTCAAATTCGCGAACCCAGGGACAACCCTGGCACCTCCCTTTTCCAGTCTTTTGACTGCCAGAAGCGCAGCAAAAGAATTTTGAATAATTTTTTCCTTTTTTTCAAATTCGCGAACCCAGGGACAACCCTGGCACCTCCCTTTTCCAGTCTTTTGACTGCCAGAAGCGCAGCAAAAGAATTTTGAATAATTTTTTCCTTTTTTTCAAATTCGCGAACCCAGGGACAACCCTGGCACCTCCCTTTTCCAGTCTTTTGACTGTCAGAAGCGCAGCAAAAGAATTTTGATTTTTTTCCTTTTTTTCAAATTCGCGAACCCAGGGACAACCCTGGCACCTCCCTTTTCCAGTCTTTTGACTGTCAGAAGCGCAGCAAAAGAATTTTGAATAATTTTTTCCTTTTTTTCAAATTCGCGAACCCAGGGACAACCCTGGCACCTCCCTTTTCCAGTCTTTTGACTGTCAGAAGCGCAGCAAAAGAATTTTGAATAATTTTTTCCTTTTTTTCAAATTCGCGAACCCAGGGACAACCCTGGCATCACCCTTTTCCAGTCTTTTGACTGTCAGAAGCGCAGCAAAAGAATTTTGAATAATTGTTTCCTTTTTTTCAAATTCGCGAGCCCAGGGACAACCCTGGCACCTCCATTTTGCAGTCTTTTGCCTTCTAAAAGCGCAGCAAAAGAACATTGAATTTTTTTTCTTTTTTTTCAAATTCGCGAACCCAGGGACAACCCAGGCACCTCCCTTTTCCAGTCTTTTGACTGCCAGAAGCGCAGCAAAAGAATTTTGAATAATTTTTTCCTTTTTTTCAAATTCGCGAACCCAGGGACAACCCTGGCACCTCCCTTTTCCAGTCTTTTGACTGTCAGAAGCGCAGCAAAAGAATTTTGATTTTTTTCCCTTTTTTTAATTCGAGAACCCAGGGACAACCCTAGCACCTCCCTTTTCCAGTCTTTTGACTGTCAGAAGCGCAGCAAAAGAATTTTGAATAATTTTTTCCTTTTTTTCAAATTCGCGAACCCAGGGACAACCCTGGCACCTCCCTTTTCCAGTCTTTTGACTGCCAGAAGCGCAGCAAAAGAATTTTGAATAATTTTTTCCTTTTTTTCAAATTCGCAAACCCAGGGACAACCCTGGCACCTCCCTTTTCCAGTCTTTTGACTGTCAGAAGCGCAGCAAAAGAATTTTGACTTTTTTTCCTTTTTTTCAAATTCGCGAACCCAGTGACAACCCTGGCACCTCCCTTTTCCAGTCTTTTGACGGTCAGAAGCGCAGCAAAAGAATTTTGAATAATTTTTTCCTTTCTTTCAAATTCGCGAACCCAGGGACAACCCTGGCACCTCCCTTTTCCAGTCTTTTGACTGTCAGAAGCGCAGCAAAAGAATTTTGATTTTTTTCCCTTTTTTTAATTCGAGAACCCAGGGACAACCCTGGCATCACCCTTTTCCAGTCTTTTGACTGTCAGAAGCGCAGCAAAAGAATTTTGAATAATTGTTTCCTTTTTTTCAAATTCGCGAGCCCAGGGACAACCCTGGCACCTCCCTTTTCCAGTCTTTTGACTGTCAGAAGCGCAGCAAAAGAATTTTGAATAATTTTTTCCTTTTTTTCAAATTCGCGAACCCAGGGACAACCCTGGCACCTCCCTTTTCCAGTCTTTTGACTGTCAGAAGCGCAGCAAAAGAATTTTGAATAATTTTTTCCTTTTTTTCAAATTCGCGAACCGAGGGACAACCCTGGCACCAACCTTTTTCAGTCTTTTGACTGCCAAAAGCGCAGCAAAAGAATTTTGAATAATTTTTTCCTTTTTTTCAAATTCGCGAACCCAGGGACAACCCTGGCACCTCCCTTTTCCAGTCTTTTGACTGTCAGAAGCGCAGCAAAAGAATTTTGAATAATTTTTTCCTTTTTTTCAAATTCGCGAACCCAGGGATAACCCTGGCATAACCCTTTTCCAGTCTTTTGCCTGCCAAATGCGCAGCAAAAGAATTTTGAATAATTTTTTCCTTTTTTTCAAATTCGCAAACCCAGGGACAACCCTGGCACCTCCCTTTTCCAGTCTTTTGACTGTCAGAAGCGCAGCAAAAGAATTTTGAATAATTTTTTCCTTTTTTTCAAATTCGCGAACCCAGGGACAACCCTGGCACCTCCCTTTTCCAGTCTTTTGACTGTCAGAAGCGCAGCAAAAGAATTTTGAATAATTTTTTCCTTTTTTTCAAATTCGCGAACCCAGGGACAACCCTGGCACCTCCCTTTTCCAGTCTTTTCACTGCCAGAAGCGCAGCAAAAGAATTTTGATTTTTTTTCCTTTTTTTCAAATTCGCGAACCCAGGGACAACCCTGGCACCTCCCTTTTCCAGTCTTTTGACTGTCAGAAGCGCAGCAAAAGAATTTTGAATAATTTTTTCCTTTTTTTCAAATTCGCGAGCCCAGGGACAACCCTGGCATCACCCTTTTCCAGTCTTTTGACTGTCAGAAGCGCAGCAAAAGAATTTTGAATAATTTTTTCCTTTTTTTCAAATTCGCGAACCCAGGGACAACCCTGGCACCTCCCTTTTCCAGTCTTTTGACTGCCAAAAGCGCAGCAAAAGAACATTGAATTTTTTTTCCTTTTTTTCAAATTCGCGAACCCAGGGACAACCCTGGCACCTCCCTTTTCCAGTCTTTTGACTGTCAGAAGCGCAGCAAAAGAATTTTGAATAATTTTTTCCTTTTTTTTAAATTCGCGAACCCAGGGACAACCCTGGCACCTCCCTTTTCCAGTCTTTTGACTGTCAGAAGCGCAGCAAAAGAATTTTGAATAATTTTTTCCTTTTTTCAAATTTGCGAACCCAGGGACAACCCTGGCACCTCCCTTTTCCAGTCTTTTGACTGTCAGAAGCGCAGCAAAAGAATATTGAATTTTTTTTTACTTTTTTCAAATTCGCGAACCCAGGGACAACCCTGGCACCTCCCTTTTCCAGTCTTTTGACTGTCAGAAGCGCAGCAAAAGAATTTTGAATAATTTTTTCCTTTTTTTCAAATTCGCGAACCCAGGGACAACCCTGGCACCTCCCTTTTCCAGTCTTTTGACTGCCAGAAGCGCAGCAAAAGAATTTTGAATAATTTTTTCTTTTTTTTCAAATTCGCAAATCCAGGGACAACCCTGGCACCTCCCTTTTCCAGTCTTTTGACTGCCAGAAGCGCAGCAAAAGAATTTTGAATAATTTTTTCCTTTTTTTCAAATTCGCGAACCCAGGACAACCCTGGCACCTCCCTTTTCCAGTCTTTTGACTGTCAGAAGCGCAGCAAAAGAATTTTGAATTTTTTTTTCCTTTTTTTCAAATTCGCGAACCCAGGGACAACCCTGGCACCTCCCTTTTCCAGTCTTTTGACTGTCAGAAGCGCAGCAAAAGAATTTTGAATAATTTTTTCCTTTTTTTCAAATTCGCGAACCCAGGGACAACCCTGGCACCTCCCTTTTCCAGTCTTTTCACTGCCAAAAGCGCAGCAAAAGAACATTGAATTTTTTTTCCTTTTTTTCAAATTCGCGAACCCAGAGACAACCCTGCCACCTCCCTTTTCCAGTCTTTTGGCTGTCAGAAGCGCAGCAAAAGAATTTTGAATAATTTTTTCCTTTTTTTCAAATTCGCGAACCCTGGGACAACCCTGGCTTCACCCTTTTCAAGTCTTTTGACTGCCAGAAGCGCAGCAAAAGAACTTTGACTTTTTTTCCTTTTTTTTCAATTTGCGAACCCAGGGACAACCCTGGCACCACCATTTTCCAGTCTTTTGACTGCCAAAAGCGCAGCAAAAGAACATTGAATTTTTTTTCCTTTTTTTCAAATTCGCGAACCCAGGGACAACCCTGGCACCTCCCTTTTCCAGTCTTTTGACTGTCAGAAGCGCAGCAAAAGAATTTTGAATAATTTTTTCCTTTTTTTCAAATTCGCGAACCCAGGGACAACCCTGGCACCTCCCTTTTCCAGTCTTTTGACTGCCAGAAGCGCAGCAAAAGAATTTTGAATAATTTTTTCCTTTTTTTCAAATTCGCGAACCCAGGGACAACCCTGGCACCTCCCTTTTCCAGTCTTTTGACTGTCAGAAGCGCAGCAAAAGAATTTTGATTTTTTTCCCTTTTTTTAATTCGAGAACCCAGGGACAACCCTGGCACCTCCCTTTTCCAGTCTTTTGACTGTCAGAAGCGCAGCAAAAGAATTTTGAATAATTTTTTCCTTTTTTTCAAATTCGCGAACCCAGGGACAACCCTGGCACCTCCCTTTTCCAGTCTTTTGACTGTCAGAAGCGCAGCAAAAGAATTTTGATTTTTTTTCCTTTTTTTTAATTCGCGAACCCAGGGACAACCCTGGCATCACCCTTTTCCAGTCTTTTGACTGTCAGAAGCGCAGCAAAAGAATTTTGAATAATTTTTTCCTTTTTTTCAAATTCGCGAACCCAGGGACAACCCTGGCACCTCCCTTTTCCAGTCTTTTGACTGTCAGAAGCGCAGCAAAAGAACATTGATTTTTTTTCCCTTTTTTCAAATTCGCGAACCCAGGGACAACCCTGGCACCTCCCTTTTCCAGTCTTTTGACTGCCAGAAGCGCAGCAAAAGAATTTTGAATAATTTTTTCCTTTTTTTCAAATTCGCGAACCCAGGGACAACCCTGGCACCTCCCTTTTCCAGTCTTTTGACTGTCAGAAGCGCAGCAAAAGAATTTTGATTTTTTTCCCTTTTTTTAATTCGAGAACCCAGGGACAACCCTGGCACCTCCCTTTTCCAGTCTTTTGACTGTCAGAAGCGCAGCAAAAGAATTTTGAATAATTTTTTCCTTTTTTTCAAATTCGCGAACCCAGGGATAACCCTGGCATAACCCTTTTCCAGTCTTTTGCCTGCCAAATGCGCAGCAAAAGAATTTTGAATAATTTTTTCCTTTTTTTCAAATTCGCAAACCCAGGGACAACCCTGGCACCTCCCTTTTCCAGTCTTTTGACTGTCAGAAGCGCAGCAAAAGAATTTTGATTTTTTTCCCTTTTTTTAAATTCGCGAACCCAGGGACAACCCTGGCACCTCCCTTTTCCAGTCTTTTGACTGTCAGAAGCGCAGCAAAAGAATTTTGAATAATTTTTTCCTTTTTTCAAATTCGCGAACCCAGGGACAACCCTGGCACCTCCCTTTTCCAGTCTTTTGCCTGCCAAAAGCGCAGCAAAGGAACTTTGAATTTTTTTCCTTTTTTTTAATTCGCGAACCCAGGGACAACCCTGGCATCACCCTTTTCCAGTCTTTTGACTGTCAGAAGCGCAGCAAAAGAATTTTGATTTTTTTCCCTTTTTTTAATTCGAGAACCCAGGGACAACCCTGGCACCTCCCTTTTCCAGTCTTTTGACTGTCAGAAGCGCAGCAAAAGAATTTTGAATAATTTTTTCCTTTTTTTCAAATTCGCGAACCCAGGGATAACCCTGGCATAACCCTTTTCCAGTCTTTTGCCTGCCAAATGCGCAGCAAAAGAATTTTGAATAATTTTTTCCCTCTTTTTTCAATTTCGCGAACCCAGGGACAACCTGGCACCTCCCTTTTCCAGTCTTTTGACAGCCAGAAGAGCAACAAAAGAATTTTGATTTTTTTCCCTTTTTTTCAAATTCGCGAACCCAGGGACAACCCTGGCACCTCCCTTTTCCAGTCTTTTGACTGTCAGAAGCGCAGCAAAAGAATTTTGAATAATTTTTTCCTTTTTTTCAAATTCGCGAACCCAGGGACAACCCTGGCACCTCCCTTTTCCAGTCTTTTGACTGTCAGAAGCGCAGCAAAAGAATTTTGATTAATTTTTTCCTTTTTTTCAAATTCGCGAACCCAGGGACAACCCTGGCACCTCCCTTTTCCAGTCTTTTGACTGTCAGAAGCGCAGCAAAAGAATTTTGATTTTTTTCCCTTTTTTTCAAATTCGCGAACCCAGGGACAACCCTGGCACCACCCTTTTTCAGTCTTTTGACTGTCAGAAGCGCAGCAAAAGAATTTTGATTAATTTTTCCTTTTTTTCAAATTCGCGAACCCACGGACAACCCTGGCACCTACCTTTTCCAGTCTTTTCACTTCCAGAAGCGCAGCAAAAGAATTTTGAATTTTTTTTCGTTTTTTTTCAAATTCGCGAACCCAGGGACAACCCTGGCACCTCCCTTTTCCAGTCTTTTGACTGCCAGAAGCGCAGCAAAAGAATTTTGAATAATTTTTTCCTTTTTTTCAAATTCGCGAACCCAGGGACAACCCTGGCACCTCCCTTTTCCAGTCTTTTGACTGTCAGAAGCGCAGCAAAAGAATTTTGAATAATTTTTTCCTTTTTTTCAAATTCGCGAACCCAGGGACAACCCTGGCACCTCCCTTTTCCAGTCTTTTGACTGTCAGAAGCGCAGCAAAAGAATTTTGAATAATTTTTTCCTTTTTTTCAAATTCGCGAACCCAGGGATAACCCTGGCATAACCCTTTTCCAGTCTTTTGCCTGCCAAATGCGCAGCAAAAGAATTTTGAATAATTTTTTCCTTTTTTTCAAATTCGCAAACCCAGGGACAACCCTGGCACCTCCCTTTTCCAGTCTTTTGACTGTCAGAAGCGCAGCAAAAGAATTTTGACTTTTTTTCCTTTTTTTCAAATTCGCGAACCCAGGGACAACCCTGGCACCTCCCTTTTCCAGTCTTTTGACTGTCAGAAGCGCAGCAAAAGAATTTTGAATAATTTTTTCCTTTTTTTCAAATTCGCGAACCCAGGGACAACCCTGGCACCTCCCTTTTCCAGTCTTTTGACTGTCAGAAGCGCAGCAAAATAATTTTAAATAATTTTTTCCTTTTTTTTAAATTCGCGTACACAGGGACAACCCTGGCATCACCCTTTTCCAGTCTTTTGACTGTCAGAAGCGCAGCAAAAGAATTTTGATTTTTTCCCTTTTTTTTAATTCGCGAACCCAGGGACAACCCTGGCACCTCCCTTTTCCAGTCTTTTGACTGTCAGAAGCGCAGCAAAAGAATTTTGAATAATTTTTTCCTTTTTTTCAAATTCGCGAACCCAGGGATAACCCTGGCATAACCCTTTTCCAGTTTTTTGCCTGCCAAATGCGCAGCAAAAGAATTTTGAATAATTTTTTCCTTTTTTTCAAATTCGCAAACCCAGGGACAACCCTGGCACCTTCCTTTTCCAGTCTTTTGACTGTCAGAAGCGCAGCAAAAGAATTTTGACTTTTTTTCCTTTTTTTCAAATTCGCGAACCCAGTGACAACCCTGGCACCTCCCTTTTCCAGTCTTTTGACGGTCAGAAGCGCAGCAAAAGAATTTTGAATAATTTTTTCCTTTTTTTCAAATTCGCGAACCCAGGGACAACCCTGGCACCTTCCTTTTCCAGTCTTTTCACTGCCAGAAGCGCAGCAAAAGAATTTTGATTTTTTTTTCCTTTTTTTCAAATTCGCGAACCCAGGGACAACCCTGGCACCTCCCTTTTCCAGTCTTTTGACTGTCAGAAGCGCAGCAAAAGAATTTTGATTTTTTTCCCTTTTTTTTAATTCGAGAACCCAGGGACAACCCTGGCACCTCCCTTTTCCAGTCTTTTCACTGCCAGAAGCGCAGCAAAAGAATTTTGAATAATTTTTTCCTTTTTTTCAAATTCGCGAGCCCAGGGACAACCCTGGCTTCACCCTTTTCCAGTCTTTTGACTGCCAGATGCGCAGCAAAAGAACTTTGACTTTTTTTCCTTTTTTTTTCAATTTGCGAACCCAGGGACAACCCTGGCACCACCATTTTCCAGTCTTTTGACTGCCAAAAGCGCAGCAAAATAATTTTAAATAATTTTTTCCTTTTTTTCAAATTCGCGAACCCAGAGACAACCCTGGCACCTCCCTTTTCCAGTCTTTTGACTGTCAGAAGCGCAGCAAAAGAATTTTGAATAATTTTTTCCTTTTTTTCAAATTCGCGAACCCAGGGACAACCCTGGCACCTCCCTTTTCCAGTCTTTTGACTGTCAGAAGCGCAGCAAAAGAATTTTGAATAATTTTTTCCTTTTTTTCAAATTCGCGAACCCAGGGATAACCCTGGCATAACCCTTTTCCAGTCTTTTGCCTGCCAAATGCGCAGCAAAAGAATTTTGAATAATTTTTTCCTTTTTTTCAAATTCGCAAACCCAGGGACAACCCTGGCACCTCCCTTTTCCAGTCTTTTGACTGTCAGAAGCGCAGCAAAAGAATTTTGACTTTTTTTCCTTTTTTTCAAATTCGCGAACCCAGTGACAACCCTAGCACCTCCCTTTTCCAGTCTTTTGACGGTCAGAAGCGCAGCAAAAGAATTTTGAATAATTTTTTCCTTTTTTTCAAATTCGCGAACCCACGGACAACCCTGGCACCTTCCTTTTCCAGTCTTTTCACTTCCAGAAGCGCAGCAAAAGAATTTTGAATTTTTTTTCCTTTTTTTCAAATTCGCGAACCCAGGGACAACCCTGGCACCTTCCTTTTCCAGTCTTTTGACTGTCAGAAACGCAGCAAAAGAATTTTGATTTTTTTCCCTTTTTTTTAATTCGAGAACCCAGGGACAACCCTGGCACCTCCCTTTTCCAGTCTTTTCACTGCCAGAAGCGCAGCAAAAGAATTTTGAATAATTTTTTCCTTTTTTTCAAATTCGCGAACCCAGGGACAACCCTGGCACCTCCCTTTTCCAGTCTTTTGACTGTCAGAAGCGCAGCAAAAGAATTTTGATTTTTTTCCCTTTTTTTAATTCGAGAACCCAGGGACAACCCTAGCACCTCCCTTTTCCAGTCTTTTGACTGTCAGAAGCGCAGCAAAAGAATTTTGAATAATTTTTTCCTTTTTTTCAAATTCGCGAACCCAGGGATAACCCTGGCATAACCCTTTTCCAGTTTTTTGCCTGCCAAATGCGCAGCAAAAGAATTTTGAATAATTTTTTCCTTTTTTTCAAATTCGCAAACCCAGGGACAACCCTGGCACCTCCCTTTTCCAGTCTTTTGACTGTCAGAAGCGCAGCAAAAGAATTTTGACTTTTTTTCCTTTTTTTCAAATTCGCGAACCCAGTGACAACCCTGGCACCTCCCTTTTCCAGTCTTTTGACGGTCAGAAGCGCAGCAAAAGAATTTTGAATAATTTTTTCCTTTTTTTCAAATTCGCGAACCCAGGGACAACCCTGGCACCTTCCTTTTCCAGTCTTTTCACTTCCAGAAGCGCAGCAAAAGAATTTTGAATTTTTTTTCCTTTTTTTCAAATTCGCGAACCCAGGGACAACCCTGGCACCTCCCTTTTCCAGTCTTTTGACTGTCAGAAGCGCAGCAAAAGAATTTTGAATAATTTTTTCCTTTTTTTTAATTCGCGAACCCAGGGACAACCCTGGCACCTCCCTTTTCCAGTCTTTTGACTGCCAGAAGCGCAGCAAAAGAATTTTGAATAATTTTTTCCTTTTTTTCAAATTCGCGAACCCAGGGACAACCCTGGCACCTCCCTTTTCCAGTCTTTTGACTGTCAGAAGCGCAGCAAAAGAATTTTGTATAATTTTTTCCTTTTTTTTCAAATTCGCGAACCCAGGGACAACCCTGGCACCTCCCTTTTCCAGTCTTTTGACTGTCAGAAGCGCAGCAAAAGAATTTTGAATAATTTTTTCCTTTTTTTCAAATTCGCGAACCCAGGGACAACCCTGGCACCTCCCTTTTCCAGTCTTTTGACTGTCAGAAGCGCAGCAAAAGAATTTTAAATAATTTTTGCCTTTTTTTCAAATTCGTGAACCCCGGGAAAACCCTGGCACCTCCCTTTTCCAGTCTTTTGACTGTCAGAAGCGCAGCAAAAGAATTTTGAATAATTTTTTCCTTTTTTTCAAATTCGCGAACCCAGGGACAACCCTGGCACCTCCCTTTTCCAGTCTTTTGCCTGTCAGAAGCGCAGCAAAAGAATTTTGAATAATTTTTTCCCTCTTTTTTCAATTTCGCGAACCCAGGGACAACCTGGCACCTCCCTTTTCCAGTCTTTTGACAGCCAGAAGTGCAACAACAGAATTTTGAATAATTTTTTCCTTTTTTTCAAATTCGAGAACCCAGGGACAACCCTGGCACCTCCCTTTTCCAGTCTTTTCACAGCCAGAAGCGCAGCAAAAGTATTTTGATTTTTTTCCTTTTTTATTAATTCGCGAACCCAGGGACAACCCTGGCACCTCCCTTTTCCAGTCTTTTGACTGCCAGAAGCGCAGCAAAAGAATTTTGAATATTTTTTTCCTTTTTTTCAAATTCGCGAACCCAGGGACAACCCTGGCACCTTCCTTTTCCAGTCTTTTCACTGCCAGAAGCGCAGCAAAAGAATTTTGAATATTTTTTTCCTTTTTTTAAATTCGCGAACCCAGGGACAACCCTGGCACCTCCCTTTTCCAGTCTTTTGACTGTCAGAAGCGCAGCAAAAGAATTTTGAATAATTTTTTCCTTTTTTTCAAATTCGCGAACCCAGGGACAACCCTGGCACCTCCCTTTTCCAGTCTTTTGACTGTCAGAAGCGCAGCAAAAGAATTTTGAATAATTTTTTTCCTTTTTTTCAAATTCGCGAACCCAGGGACAACCCTGGCACCTCCCTTTTCCAGTCTTTTGACTGTCAGAAGCGCAGCAAAAGAATTTTGATTTTTTTCCTTTTTTTCAAATTCGCGAACCCAGGGACAACCCTGGCATCACCCTTTTCCAGTCTTTTGACTGTCAGAAGCGCAGCAAAAGAATTTTGAATAATTTTTTCCTTTTTTTCAAATTCGCGAACCCAGGGACAACCCTGGCACCTCCCTTTTGCAGTCTTTTGCCTGCCAAAACCGCAGCAAAAGAACATTGAATTTTTTTTCTTTTTTTTCAAATTCGCGAACCCAGGGACAACCCAGGCACCTCCCTTTTCCAGTCTTTTGACTGCCAGAAGCGCAGCAAAAGAATTTTGAATAATTTTTTCCTTTTTTTCAAATTCGCGAACCCAGGGACAACCCTGGCACCTCCCTTTTCCAGTCTTTTGACTGTCAGAAGCGCAGCAAAAGAATTTTGATTTTTTTCCCTTTTTTTAATTCGAGAACCCAGGGACAACCCTAGCACCTCCCTTTTCCAGTCTTTTGACTGTCAGAAGCGCAGCAAAAGAATTTTGAATAATTTTTTCCTTTTTTTCAAATTCGCGAACCCAGGGACAACCCTGGCACCTCCCTTTTCCAGTCTTTTGACTGCCAGAAGCGCAGCAAAAGAATTTTGAATAATTTTTTCCTTTTTTTCAAATTCGCGAACCCAGGGACAACCCTGGCACCTCCCTTTTCCAGTCTTTTGACTGTCAGAAGCGCAGCAAAAGAATTTTGAATAATTTTTTCCTTTTTTTCAAATTCGCGAACCCAGGGACAACCCTGGCACCTCCCTTTTCCAGTCTTTTGACTGTCAGAAGCGCAGCAAAAGAATTTTGAATAATTTTTTCCTTTTTTTCAAATTCGCGAACCCAGGGACAACCCTGGCACCTCCCTTTTCCAGTCTTTTGACTGTCAGAAGCGCAGCAAAAGAATTTTGATTTTTTTCCCTTTTTTTAATTCGAGAACCCAGGGACAACCCTGGCATCACCCTTTTCCAGTCTTTTGACTGTCAGAAGCGCAGCAAAAGAATTTTGAATAATTTTTTCCTTTTTTTCAAATTCGCGAGCCCAGGGACAACCCTGGCACCTCCCTTTTCCAGTCTTTTGACTGTCAGAAGCGCAGCAAAAGAATTTTGAATAATTTTTTCCTTTTTTTCAAATTCGCGAACCCAGGGACAACCCTGGCACCTCCCTTTTCCAGTCTTTTGACTGCCAGAAGCGCAGCAAAAGAATTTTGAATAATTTTTTCCTTTTTTTCAAATTCGCGAACCCAGGGACAACCCTGGCACCTCCCTTTTCCAGTCTTTTGACTGTCAGAAGCGCAGCAAAAGAATTTTGATTAATTTTTTTCCTTTTTTTCAAATTCGCGAACCCAGGGACAACCCTGGCACCTCCCTTTTCCAGTCTTTTGACTGTCAGAAGCGCAGCAAAAGAATTTTGAATAATTTTTTCCTTTTTTTCAAATTCGCGAACCCAGGGACAACCCTGGCACCTCCCTTTTCCAGTCTTTTGACTGTCAGAAGCGCAGCAAAAGAATTTTGAATAATTTTTTCCTTTTTTTCAAATTCGCGAGCCCAGGGACAACCCTGGCATCACCCTTTTCCAGTCTTTTGACTGTCAGAAGCGCAGCAAAAGAATTTTGAATAATTTTTTCCTTTTTTTCAAATTCGCGAACCCAGGGACAACCCTGGCACCTCCCTTTTCCAGTCTTTTGACTGTCAGAAGCGCAGCAAAAGAATTTTGAATAATTTTTTCCTTTTTTTCAAATTCGCGAACCCAGGGACAACCCTGGCACCTCCCTTTTCCAGTCTTTTGACTGCCAGAAGCGCAGCAAAAGAATTTTGAATAATTTTTTCCTTTTTTTCAAATTCGCGAACCCAGGGACAACCCTGGCACCTCCCTTTTCCAGTCTTTTGACTGTCAGAAGCGCAGCAAAAGAATTTTGTATAATTTTTTCCTTTTTTTCAAATTCGCGAACCCAGGGACAACCCTGGCACCTCCCTTTTCCAGTCTTTTGACTGTCAGAAGCGCAGCAAAAGAATTTTGAATAATTTTTTCCTTTTTTTCAAATTCGCGAACCCAGGGACAACCCTGGCACCTTCCTTTTCCAGTCTTTTCACTGCCAGAAGCGCAGCAAAAGAATTTTGATTTTTTCCCTTTTTTTTAATTCGCGAACCCAGGGACAACCCTGGCATCACCCTTTTCCAGTCTTTTGCCTGCCAACAGCGCAGCAAAAGAATTTTGATTTTTTCCCTTTTTTTTAATTCGCGTACACAGGGACAACCCTGGCACCAACCTTTTCCAGTCTTTTGACTGCCAAAAGCGCAGCAAAAGAATTTTGAATAATTTTTTCCTTATTTTCAAATTCGCGAGCCCAGGGACAACCCTGGCACCACCCTTTTCCAGTCTTTTGACTGCCAAAAGCGCAGCAAAAGAACTTTGAATTTTTTTTCTTTTTTTTCAAATTCGCGAACCCAGGGACAACCCTGGCACCTCCCTTTTCCAGTCTTTTGACTGTCAGAAGCGCAGCAAAAGAATTTTGAATAATTTTTTCCTTTTTTCAAATTCGCGAACCCAGGGACAACCCTGGCACCTCCCTTTTCCAGTCTTTTGACTGTCAGAAGCGCAGCAAAAGAATTTTGAATAATTTTTTCCTTTTTTTTAATTCGCGAACCCAGGGACAACCCTGGCATCACCCTTTTCCAGTCTTTTGACTGTCAGAAGCGCAGCAAAAGAATTTTGAATAATTTTTCCTTTTTTTCAAATTCGCGAACCCAGGGACAACCCTGGCAACTCCCTTTTCCAGTCTTTTGACTGTCAGAAGCGCAGCAAAAGAATTTTTATTTTTTCCCTTATTTTCAAATTCGCGAACCCAGGGACAACCCTGGCACCTCCCTTTTCCAGTCTTTTGACTGTCAGAAGCGCAGCAAAAGAATTTTGAATAATTTTTTCCTTTTTTTCAAATTCGCGAACCCAGGGACAACCCTGGCACCTCCCTTTTCCAGTCTTTTGACTGCCAGAAGCGCAGCAAAATAATTTTAATAATTTTTTTCCTTTTTTTCAAATTCGCGAACCCAGGGACAACCCTGGCACCTCCCTTTTCCAGTCTTTTGACTGTCAGAAGCGCAGCAAAAGAATTTTGAATAATTTTTTCCTTTTTTTCAAATTCGCGAACCCAGGGACAACCCTGGCACCTCCCTTTTCCAGTCTTTTCACAGCCAGAAGCGCAGCAAAAGAACTGATTTTTTTTTCCTTTTTTTTAAATTCGCGAACCCAGGGACAACCCTGGCACCTCCCTTTTCCAGTCTTTTGACTGTCAGAAGCGCAGCAAAATAATTTTAAATAATTTTTTCCTTTTTTTCAAATTCGCGAACCCAGGGACAACCCTGGCACCTCCCTTTTCCAGTCTTTTGACTGTCAGAAGCGCAGCAAAAGAATTTTGAATAATTTTTTCCTTTTTTTCAAATTCGCGAACCCAGGGACAACCCTGGCACCTCCCTTTTCCAGTCTTTTGACTGTCAGAAGCGCAGCAAAAGAATTTTGAATTTTTTTCCTTTTTTTCAAATTCGCGAACCCAGGGACAACCCTGGCACCTCCCTTTTCCAGTCTTTTGACGGTCAGAAGCGCAGCAAAAGAATTTTGAATAATTTTTTCCTTTTTTTCAAATTCGCGAACCCACGGACAACCCTGGCACCTTCCTTTTCCAGTCTTTTCACTTCCAGAAGCGCAGCAAAAGAATTTTGAATTTTTTTTCCTTTTTTTCAAATTCGCGAACCCAGGGACAACCCTGGCACCTCCCTTTTCCAGTCTTTTGACTGTCAGAAGCGCAGCAAAAGAATTTTGATTTTTTTCCCTTTTTTTAATTCGAGAACCCAGGGACAACCCTGGCATCACCCTTTTCCAGTCTTTTGACTGTCAGAAGCGCAGCAAAAGAATTTTGAATAATTGTTTCCTTTTTTTCAAATTCGCGAGCCCAGGGACAACCCTGGCACCTCCCTTTTCCAGTCTTTTGACTGCCAGAAGCGCAGCAAAAGAATTTTGAATAATTTTTTCCTTTTTTTCAAATTCGCGAACCCAGGGACAACCCTGGCACCTCCCTTTTCCAGTCTTTTGACTGTCAGAAGCGCAGCAAAAGAATTTTGAATTTTTTTTACTTTTTTTCAAATTCGCGAACCCAGGGACAACCCTGGCACCTCCCTTTTCCAGTCTTTTGACTGTCAGAAGCGCAGCAAAAGAATTTTGAATAATTTTTTCCTTTTTTTCAAATTCGCGAACCCAGGGACAACCCTGGCACCTCCCTTTTCCAGTCTTTTGACTGTCAGAAGCGCAGCAAAAGAATTTTGACTTTTTTTCCTTTTTTTCAAATTCGCGAACCCAGTGACAACCCTGGCACCTCCCTTTTCCAGTCTTTTGACTGTCAGAAGCGCAGCAAAAGAATTTTGAATAATTTTTTCCTTTTTTTCAAATTCGCGAACCCAGGGACAACCCTGGCACCTCCCTTTTCCAGTCTTTTGACTGTCAGAAGCGCAGCAAAAGAATTTTGAATAATTTTTTCCTTTTTTTCAAATTCGCGAACCCAGGGACAACCCTGGCACCTCCCTTTTCCAGTCTTTTGACTGCCAGAAGCGCAGCAAAAGAATTTTGAATAATTTTTTCCTTTTTTTCAAATTCGCGAACCCAGGGACAACCCTGGCACCTCCCTTTTCCAGTCTTTTGACTGTCAGAAGCGCAGCAAAAGAATTTTGATTTTTTTCCTTTTTTTCAAATTCGCGAACCCAGGGACAACCCTGGCACCTCCCTTTTCCAGTCTTTTGACTGTCAGAAGCGCAGCAAAAGAATTTTGAATAATTTTTTCCTTTTTTTCAAATTCGCGAACCCAGGGACAACCCTGGCACCTCCCTTTTCCAGTCTTTTGACTGTCAGAAGCGCAGCAAAAGAATTTTGATTTTTTCCCTTTTTTTAATTCGCGAACCCAGGGACAACCCTGGCACCTCCCTTTTCCAGTCTTTTGACTGTCAGAAGCGCAGCAAAAGAATTTTGAATAATTTTTTCCTTTTTTTCAAATTCGCGAACCCAGGGACAACCCTGGCACCTCCCTTTTCCAGTCTTTTGACTGTCAGAAGCGCAGCAAAAGAATTTTGAATAATTTTTTCCTTTTTTTCAAATTCGCGAACCCAGGGATAACCCTGGCATAACCCTTTTCCAGTCTTTTGCCTGCCAAATGCGCAGCAAAAGAATTTTGAATAATTTTTTCCTTTTTTTCAAATTCGCAAACCCAGGGACAACCCTGGCACCTCCCTTTTCCAGTCTTTTGACTGTCAGAAGCGCAGCAAAAGAATTTTGAATAATTTTTTCCTTTTTTTCAAATTCGCGAACCCAGGGACAACCCTGGCACCTCCCTTTTCCAGTCTTTTGACTGTCAGAAGCGCAGCAAAAGAATTTTGAATAATTTTTTCCTTTTTTTCAAATTCGCGAACCCAGGGACAACCCTGGCACCTTCCTTTTCCAGTCTTTTCACTGCCAGAAGCGCAGCAAAAGAATTTTGAATTTTTTTTCCTTTTTTTCAAATTCGCGAACCCAGGGACAACCCTGGCACCTCCCTTTTCCAGTCTTTTGACTGTCAGAAGCGCAGCAAAAGAATTTTGACTTTTTTTCCTTTTTTTTCAAATTCGCGAACCCAGTGACAACCCTGGCACCTCCCTTTTCCAGTCTTTTCACTGCCAGAAGCGCAGCAAAAGAATTTTGAATAATTGTTTCCTTTTTTTCAAATTCGCGAGCCCAGGGACAACCCTGGCACCTCCATTTTGCAGTCTTTTGCCTTCTAAAAGCGCAGCAAAAGAACATTGAATTTTTTTTCTTTTTTTTCAAATTCGCGAACCCAGGGACAACCCAGGCACCTCCCTTTTCCAGTCTTTTGACTGCCAGAAGCGCAGCAAAAGAATTTTGAATAATTTTTTCCTTTTTTTCAAATTCGCGAACCCAGGGACAACCCTGGCACCTCCCTTTTCCAGTCTTTTGACTGTCAGAAGCGCAGCAAAAGAATTTTGAATAATTTTTTCCTTTTTTTTCAAATTCGCGAACCCAGGGACAACCCTGGCATCACCCTTTTCCAGTCTTTTGACTGTCAGAAGCGCAGCAAAAGAATTTTGAATAATTTTTTCCTTTTTTTCAAATTCGCGAACCCAGGGATAACCCTGGCATAACCCTTTTCCAGTCTTTTGCCTGCCAAATGCGCAGCAAAAGAATTTTGAATAATTTTTTCCTTTTTTTCAAATTCGCGAACCCAGGGACAACCCTGGCACCTCCCTTTTCCAGTCTTTTGACTGTCAGAAGCGCAGCAAAAGAATTTTGAATATTTTTTTCCTTTTTTTCAAATTCGCGAACCCAGGGACAACCCTGGCACCTCCCTTTTCCAGTCTTTTGACTGTCAGAAGCGCAGCAAAAGAATTTTGAATAATTTTTTCCTTTTTTTCAAATTCGCGAACCCAGGGACAACCCTGGCACCTCCCTTTTCCAGTCTTTTGACTGTCAGAAGCGCAGCAAAAGAATTTTGAATAATTTTTTCCTTTTTTTCAAATTCGCGAACCCAGGGACAACCCTGGCACCTCCCTTTTCCAGTCTTTTGACTGTCAGAAGCGCAGCAAAAGAATTTTGAATAATTTTTTCCTTTTTTTCAAATTCGCGAACCCAGGGACAACCCTGGCACCTCCCTTTTCCAGTCTTTTGACTGTCAGAAGCGCAGCAAAGGAACTTTGAATTTTTTTCCTTTTTTTTAATTCGCGAACCCAGGGACAACCCTGGCATCACCCTTTTCCAGTCTTTTGACTGTCAGAAGCGCAGCAAAAGAATTTTGAATAATTTTTTCCTTTTTTTTAAATTCGCGAACCCAGGGACAACCCTGGCACCTCCCTTTTCCAGTCTTTTGACTGTCAGAAGCGCAGCAAAAGAATTTTGAATAATTTTTTCCTTTTTTTCAAATTCGCGAACCCAGGGACAACCCTGGCACCTCCCTTTTCCAGTCTTTTGACTGCCAGAAGCGCAGCAAAAGAATTTTGAATAATTTTTTCCTTTTTTTCAAATTCGCGAACCCAGGGACAACCCTGGCACCTCCCTTTTCCAGTCTTTTGACTGTCAGAAGCGCAGCAAAAGAATTTTGACTTTTTTTCCTTTTTTTAAAATTCGCGAACCCAGTGACAACCCTGGCACCTCCCTTTTCCAGTCTTTTGACTGTCAGAAGCGCAGCAAAAGAATTTTGAATAATTTTTTCCTTTTTTTCAAATTCGCGAACCCAGGGACAACCCTGGCACCTTCCTTTTCCAGTCTTTTCACTGCCAGAAGCGCAGCAAAAGAATTTTGATTTTTTTTTCCTTTTTTTCAAATTCGCGAACCCAGGGACAACCCTGGCACCTCCCTTTTCCAGTCTTTTGACTGTCAGAAGCGCAGCAAAAGAATTTTGATTTTTTTCCCTTTTTTTTAATTCGAGAACCCAGGGACAACCCTGGCACCTCCCTTTTCCAGTCTTTTGACTGTCAGAAGCGCAGCAAAAGAATTTTGAATAATTTTTTCCTTTTTTTCAAATTCGCGAACCCACGGACAACCCTGGCACCTTCCTTTTCCAGTCTTTTCACTTCCAGAAGCGCAGCAAAAGAATTTTGAATTTTTTTTCCTTTTTTTTCAAATTCGCGAACCCAGGGACAACCCTGGCACCTCCCTTTTCCAGTCTTTTGACTGTCAGAAGCGCAGCAAAAGAATTTTGAATAATTTTTTCCTTTTTTTCAAATTCGCGAACCCAGGGACAACCCTGGCACCTCCCTTTTCCAGTCTTTTGACTGTCAGAAGCGCAGCAAAAGAATTTTGATTTTTTTCCCTTTTTTTAATTCGAGAACCCAGGGACAACCCTGGCACCTCCCTTTTCCAGTCTTTTGACTGTCAGAAGCGCAGCAAAAGAATTTTGAATAATTTTTTCCTTTTTTTCAAATTCGCGAACCCAGGGACAACCCTGGCACCTCCCTTTTCCAGTCTTTTGACTGTCAGAAGCGCAGCAAAAGAATTTTAAATAATTTTTTCCTTTTTTTCAAATTCGCGAACCCAGGGACAACCCTGGCATCACCCTTTTCCAGTCTTTTGACTGTCAGAAGCGCAGCAAAAGAATTTTGAATAATTTTTTCCTTTTTTTTAAATTCGCGAACCCAGGGACAACCCTGGCACCTCCCTTTTCCAGTCTTTTGACTGCCAGAAGCGCAGCAAAAGAATTTTGAATATTTTTTTTCCTTTTTTTCAAATTCGCGAACCCAGGGACAACCCTGGCACCATCCTTTTCCAGTCTTTTGACTGTCAGAAGCGCAGCAAAAGAATTTTGAATAATTTTTTCCTTTTTTTCAAATTCGCGAACCCAGGGACAACCCTGGCACCTTCCTTTTCCAGTCTTTTCACTGCCAGAAGCGCAGCAAAAGAATTTTAATTTTTTTCCCTTTTTATTAATTCGCGAACCCAGGGACAACCCTGGCACCTCCCTTTTCCAGTCTTTTGACTGTCAGAAGCGCAGCAAAAGAATTTTGAATAATTTTTTCCTTTTTTTCAAATTCGCGAACCCAGGGACAACCCTGGCACCTCCCTTTTCCAGTCTTTTGACTGTCAGAAGCGCAGCAAAAGAATTTTGATTTTTTTCCCTTTTTATTAATTCGCGAACCCAGGGACAACCCTGGCACCTCCCTTTTCCAGTCTTTTGACTGTCAGAAGCGCAGCAAAAGAATTTTGAATAATTTTTTCCTTTTTTTCAAATTCGCGAACCCAGGGACAACCCTGGCACCTCCCTTTTCCAGTCTTTTGACTGCCAGAAGCGCAGCAAAAGAATTTTGAATAATTTTTTCCTTTCTTTCAAATTCGCGGACCCAGGGACAACCCTGCCACCTCCCTTTTCCAGTCTTTTGACTGTCAGAAGTGCAGCAAAGGAACTTTGAATTTTTTTCCTTTTTTTCAAATTCGCGAGCCCAGGAACAACCCTGGCACCTCCCTTTTCCAGTCTTTTGACTGTCAGAAGCGCAGCAAAAGAATTTTGAATAATTTTTTCCTTTTTTTCAAATTCGCGAACCCAGGGACAACCCTGGCACCTTCCTTTTCCAGTCTTTTCACTGCCAGAAGCGCAGCAAAAGAATTTTGAATATTTTTTTCCTTTTTTTCAAATTCGCGAACCCAGGGACAACCCTGGCACCTCCCTTTTCTAGTCTTTGACTGTCAGAAGCGCAGCAAAAGAATTTTGATTTTTTTTCCCTTTTTATTAATTCGCGAACCCAGGGACAACCCTGGCATCACCCTTTTCCAGTCTTTTGCCTGCCAACAGCGCAGCAAAAGAAAATTGATTAATTTTTACATTTTTTAAAAATCGCCAAACCAGGGACAACCCTGGCACCATCCTTTTCCAGTCTTTTGACTGCCAGAAGCGCAGCAAAAGAATTTTGAATATTTTTTTCCTTTTTTTTCAAATTCGCGAACCCAGGGACAACCCTGGCACCTCCCTTTTCCAGTCTTTTGACTGTCAGAAGCGCAGCAAAAGAATTTTGAATAATTTTTTCCTTTTTTTCAAATTCGCGAACCCAGGGACAACCCTGGCACCTCCCTTTTCCAGTCTTTTGACTGTCAGAAGCGCAGCAAATGAACTTTGATTTTTTCCCTTTTTTTTAATTCGCGAACCCAGGGACAACCCTGGCACCTCCCTTTTCCAGTCTTTTGACTGTCAGAAGCGCAGCAAAAGAATTTTGAATAATTTTTTCCTTTTTTTCAAATTCGCGAACCCAGGGACAACCCTGGCACCTTCCTTTTCCAGTCTTTTCACTGCCAGAAGCGCAGCAAAAGAACATTGAATTTTTTTTCCTTTTTTTCAAATTCGCGAACCCAGGGACAACCCTGGCACCTCCCTTTTCCAGTCTTTTGACTGCCAGAAGCGCAGCAAAAGAATTTTGAATATTTTTTTCCTTTTTTTCAAATTCGCGAACCCAGGGACAACCCTGGCACCTTCCTTTTCCAGTCTTTTCACTGCCAGAAGCGCAGCAAAAGAATTTTGATTTTTTTTTCCTTTTTTTCAAATTCGCGAACCCAGGGACAACCCTGGCACCTCCCTTTTCCAGTCTTTTGACTGTCAGAAGCGCAGCAAAAGAATTTTGAATAATTTTTTCCTTTTTTTCAAATTCGCGAACCCAGGGACAACCCTGGCACCTCCCTTTTCCAGTCTTTTGACTGTCAGAAGCGCAGCAAAAGAATTTTGATTTTTTTCCCTTTTTTTTAATTCGAGAACCCAGGGACAACCCTGGCACCTCCCTTTTCCAGTCTTTTCACTGCCAGAAGCGCAGCAAAAGAATTTTGATTTTTTTCCCTTTTTTTTAATTCGAGAACCCAGGGACAACCCTGGCACCTTCCTTTTCCAGTCTTTTGACTGTCAGAAGCGCAGCAAAAGAATTTTGAATAATTTTTTCCTTTTTTTCAAATTCGCGAACCCAGGGACAACCCTGGCACCTCCCTTTTCCAGTCTTTTGACTGTCAGAAGCGCAGCAAAAGAATTTTGAATAATTTTTTCCTTTTTTTTAAATTCGCGAACCCAGGGACAACCCTGGCACCTCCCTTTTCCAGTCTTTTGACTGTCAGAAGCGCAGCAAAAGAATTTTGAATAATTTTTTCCTTTTTTTCAAATTCGCGAACCCAGGGACAACCCTGGCACCTCCCTTTTCCAGTCTTTTGACTGTCAGAAGCGCAGCAAAAGAATTTTGAATAATTTTTTCCTTTTTTTCAAATTCGCGAACCCAGGGACAACCCTGGCACCTCCCTTTTCCAGTCTTTTGACTGCCAGAAGCGCAGCAAAAGAATTTTGATTTTTTTTCCTTTTTTTCAAATTCGCGAACCTAGGGACAACCCTGGCACCTCCCTTTTCCAGTCTTTTGACTGCCAGAAGCGCAGCAAAAGAATTTTGAATATTTTTTTCCTTTTTTTCAAATTCGCGAACCCAGGGACAACCCTGGCACCTTCCTTTTCCAGTCTTTTCACTGCCAGAAGCGCAGCAAAAGAATTTTGAATAATTTTTTCCTTTTTTTTAAATTCGAGAACCCAGGGACAACCCTGGCACCTCCCTTTTCCAGTCTTTTGCCTGTCAGAAGCGCAGCAAAAGAATTTTGAATAATTTTTTCCTTTTTTTCAAATTCGCGAGCCCAGAGACAACCCTGGCATCACCCTTTTCCAGTTTTTTGCCTGCCAAAAGCGCAGCAGAAGAACATTAAATTTTTTTCCCTCTTTTTTCAATTTCGCGAACCCAGGGACAACCTGGCACCTCCCTTTTCCAGTCTTTTGACAGCCAGAAGCGCAGCAAAAGAATTTTGAATAATTTTTTCCTTTTTTTCAAATTCGCGAACCCAGGGACAACCCTGGCACCTCCCTTTTCCAGTCTTTTGACTGTCAGAAGCGCAGCAAAAGAATATTGACTTTTTTTC
>JAVJHS010000524.1:0-25000 GCA_032873175.1 Leptopilina drosophilae | reverse complement strand
AAGACTTTTGTGTGCAACCAGGGTTTAGCAAGGGAATAAAATCTCCTAATTTGCAATTATTTTTCCATGGTTAAGCCTTGGAAAAGCGACTTTTGTGTACAACCAGGGTTCAGCCAGGGAACAAAATCTCCTAATTTGAAATTATTATTGCCATGGTTAAGCCTGGGATAAAAGACTTTTGTGTGCAACCAGGGTTTAGCAAGGGAATAAAATCTCCTAATTTGCAATTATTTTTGCCAGGGTTAAGTCTGGGAAAAGCGACTTTTGTGTGCAACCAGGGTTTAGCAAGGGAATAAAATCTCCTAATTTGCAATTATTTTTCCATGGTTAAGCCTTGGAAAAGCGACTTTTGTGTACAACCAGGGTTCAGCCAGGGAACAAAATCTCCTAATTTGAAATTATTTTTGCCATGGTTAAGCCTGGGAAAAGCGACTGTTGTGTGCAACCAGGGTTTAGCCAAGGAACGAAATCTCCTAATTTGCAATTATTTTTGCTATGGTTAAGTCTGGGAAAAGCGACTTTAGTGTGCAACCAGGGTTCAGCCAGGGAATAAAATCTCCTAATTTGCAATTATTTTTGCCATGGTTAAGCCTGGGAAAAGCGACTGTTGTGTGCAACCAGGGTTTAGCCAGGGAACGAAATCTCCTAATTTGCTATTATTTTTGCCATGGTTAAGCCTTGGAAAAGCGACTTTGTGTACAACCAGGGTTTAGACAGGGAATAAAATCTCCTAATTTGCAATTATTTTTGCCATGGTTAAGCCTTGGAAAAGCGACTTTTGTGTGCAACCAGGGTTTAGCCTGGGGATGAAATCTCCTAATTTGCAATTATTTTTGCCATGGTTAAGCCTGGGGAAAAAAAAGCGACTTTTGGGTGCAACCAGGGTTTAGCCAGGGAATGAAATCTCCTAATTTGCAATTATTTTTGCCATGGTTAAGTCTGGGAAAAGCGACTTTTGTGTGCAACCAGGGTTCAGCCAGGGAATGAAATCTTAATTTGGAATTATTATTGCCATGGTTAAGTCTGGGAAAAGCGACTTTAGTGTGCAACCAGGGTTTAGCCAGGGAATAAAATCTCCTAATTTGCAATTATTTTTGCCATGGTTAAGCCTGGGATAAAAGACTTTTGTGTGCAACCAGGGTTTAGCAAGGGAATAAAATCTCCTAATTTGCAATTATTTTTGCCAGGGTTAAGTCTGGGAAAAGCGACTTTTGTGTGCAACCAGGGTTTAGCAAGGGAATAAAATCTCCTAATTTGCAATTATTTTTCCATGGTTAAGCCTTGGAAAAGCGACTTTTGTGTACAACCAGGGTTCAGCCAGGGAACAAAATCTCCTAATTTGAAATTATTATTGCCATGGTTAAGCCTGGGATAAAAGACTTTTGTGTGCAACCAGGGTTTAGCAGGGGAATAAAATCTCCTAATTTGCAATTATTTTTGCCATGGTTAAGCCTGGGAAAAGGGACTGTTGTGTGCAACCAGGGTTTGGCCAGGGAATGAAACCTTAATTTGGAATTATTTTTGCCATGGTTAAGCCTGGGAGAAACGACTTTTGTGTGCAACCAGGGTTTAGCAAGGGAATAAAATCTCCTAATTTGCAATTATTTTTGCCATGGTTAAGCCTTGGAAAAGCGACTTTGTGTACAACCAGGGTTTAGACAGGGAATAAAATCTCCTAATTTGCAATTATTTTTGCCATGGTTAAGTCTGGGAAAAGCGACTTTAGTGTGCAACCAGGGTTCAGCCAGGGAATAAAATCTCCTAATTTGCAATTATTTTTGCCATGGTTAAGCCTGGGAAAAGCGACTGTTGTGTGCAACCAGGGTTTAGCCAGGGAACGAAATCTCCTAATTTGCAATTATTTTTGCCATGGTTAAGCCTTGGAAAAGCGACTTTGTGTACAACCAGGGTTTAGACAGGGAATAAAATCTCCTAATTTGCAATTATTTTTGCCAGGGTTAAGTCTGGGAAAAGCGACTTTTGTGTGCAACCAGGGTTTAGCAAGGGAATAAAATCTCCTAATTTGCAATTATTTTTGCCATGGTTAAGCCTGGGAAAAGCGACTGTTGTGTGCAACCAGGGTTTAGCCAGGGAACGAAATCTCCTAATTTGCAATTATTTTTGCCATGGTTAAGTCTGGGAAAAGCGACTTTAGTGTGCAACCAGGGTTCAGCCAGGGAATAAAATCTCCTAATTTGCAATTATTTTTGCCATGGTTAAGCCTGGAAAAGCGACTGTTGTGTGCAACCAGGGTTTAGCCAGGGAACGAAATCTCCTAATTTGAAATTATTTTTGCCATGGTTAAGTCTGGGAAAAGCGACTTTAGTGTGCAACCAGGGTTCAGCCAGGTAATAAAATCTCCTAATTTGCAATTATTTTTGCCATGGTTAAGCCTGGGAAAAGCGACTGTTGTGTGCAACCAGGGTTTAGCCAGGGAACGAAATCTCCTAATTTGCAATTATTTTTGCCATGGTTAAGCCTTGGAAAAGCGACTTTGTGTACAACCAGGGTTTAGACAGGGAATAAAATCTCCTAATTTGCAATTATTTTTGCCATGGTTAAGCCTGGGAAAAGCGACTGTTGTGTGCAACCAGGGTTTAGCCAGGGAACGAAATCTCCTAATTTGCAATTATTTTTGCCATGGTTAAGTCTGGGAAAAGCGACTTTAGTGTGCAACCAGGGTTCAGCCAGGTAATAAAATCTCCTAATTTGAAATTATTTTTGCCATGGTTAAGCCTGGGAAAAGCGACTTTTGTGTGCAACCAGGGTTCAGCCAGGGAATGAAATCTTAATTTGGAATTATTATTGCCATGGTTAAGTCTGGGAAAAGCGACTTTAGTGTGCAACCAGGGTTTAGCCAGTGAACGAAATCTCCTAATTTGCAATTATTTTTGCCATGGTTAAGCCTGGGATAAAAGACTTTTGTGTGCAACCAGGGTTTAGCAAGGGAATAAAATCTCCTAATTTGCAATTATTTTTGCCATGGTTAAGCCTGGGAAAAGCGACTGTTGTGTGCAACCAGGGTTTAGCCAGGGAACGAAATCTCCTAATTTGCAATTATTTTTGCCATGGTTAAGCCTTGGAAAAGCGACTTTGTGTACAACCAGGGTTTAGCCAGGGAACGAAATCTCCTAATTTGCAATTATTTTTGCCATGGTTAAGCCTGGGAAAAGCGACTGTTGTGTGCAACCAGGGTTTGGCCAGGGGATGAAATCTCCTAATTTGAAATTATTTTTGCCATAGTTAAGCCTTGGAAAAGCGACTTTTGTGTGCAACCAGGGTTTTGCCAGGGGATGAAATCTCCTAATTTGCAATTATTTTTGCCATGGTTAAGTCTGGGAAAAGCGACTGTTGTGTGCAACCAGGGTTTAGCCAGTGAACGAAATCTCCTAATTTGCAATTATTTTTGCCATGGTTAAGCCTTGGAAAAGCGACTGTTTTGTGCAACCAGGGTTTAGCCAGTGAACGAAATCTCCTAATTTGCAATTATTTTTGCCATGGTTAAGCCTGGGAAAAGCGACTGTTGTGTGCAACCAGGGTTTAGCCAGGGAACGAAATCTCCTAATTTGCAATTATTTTTGCTATGGTTAAGTCTGGGAAAAGCGACTTTAGTGTGCAACCAGGGTTCAGCCAGGGAATAAAATCTCCTAATTTGCAATTATTTTTGCCATGGTTAAGCCTGGGAAAAGCGACTGTTGTGTGCAACCAGGGTTTAGCCAGGGAACGAAATCTCCTAATTTGCAATTATTTTTGCCATGGTTAAGCCTTGGAAAAGCGACTTTGTGTACAACAAGGGTTTCGACAGGGAATAAAATCTCCTAATTTGCAATTATTTTTGCCATGGTTAAGCCTTGGAAAAGCGACTTTTGTGTGCAACCAGGGTTTAGCCTGGGGATGAAATCTCCTAATTTGCAATTATTTTTGCCATGGTTAAGCCTGGGAAAAGCGACTTTTGTGTGCAACCAGGGTTTAGCCAGGGGATGAAATCTCCTAATTTGCAATTATTTTTGCCATGGTTAAGTCTGGGAAAAGCGACTTTTGTGTGCAACCAGGGTTCAGCCAGGGAATGAAATCTTAATTTGGAATTATTATTGCCATGGTTAAGTCTGGGAAAAGCGACTTTAGTGTGCAACCAGGGTTTAGCCAGGGAATAAAATCTCCTAATTTGCAATTATTTTTGCCATGGTTAAGCCTGGGATAAAAGACTTTTGTGTGCAACCAGGGTTTAGCAAGGGAATAAAATCTCCTAATTTGCAATTATTTTTGCCAGGGTTAAGTCTGGGAAAAGCGACTTTTGTGTGCAACCAGGGTTTAGCAAGGGAATAAAATCTCCTAATTTGCAATTATTTTTCCATGGTTAAGCCTTGGAAAAGCGACTTTTGTGTACAACCAGGGTTCAGCCAGGGAACAAAATCTCCTAATTTGAAATTATTATTGCCATGGTTAAGCCTGGGATAAAAGACTTTTGTGTGCAACCAGGGTTTAGCAAGGGAATAAAATCTCCTAATTTGCAATTATTTTTGCCATGGTTAAGCCTGGGAAAAGGGACTGTTGTGTGCAACCAGGGTTTGGCCAGGGAATGAAATCTTAATTTGGAATTATTTTTGCCATGGTTAAGCCTGGGAGAAACGACTTTTGTGTGCAACCAGGGTTTAGCAAGGGAATAAAATCTCCTAATTTGCAATTATTTTTGCCATGGTTAAGCCTGGGAAAAGCGACTGTTGTGTGCAACCAGGGTTTAGCCAGGGAACGAAATCTCCTAATTTGCAATTATTTTTGCCATGGTTAAGCCTTGGAAAAGCGACTTTGTGTACAACAAGGGTTTCGACAGGGAATAAAATCTCCTAATTTGCAATTATTTTTGCCATGGTTAAGCCTTGGAAAAGCGACTTTTGTGTGCAACCAGGGTTTAGCCTGGGGATGAAATCTCCTAATTTGCAATTATTTTTGCCATGGTTAAGCCTGGGAAAAGCGACTTTTGTGTGCAACCAGGGTTTAGCCAGGGGATGAAATCTCCTAATTTGCAATTATTTTTGCCATGGTTAAGTCTGGGAAAAGCGACTTTTGTGTGCAACCAGGGTTCAGCCAGGGAATGAAATCTTAATTTGGAATTATTATTGCCATGGTTAAGTCTGGGAAAAGCGACTTTAGTGTGCAACCAGGGTTTAGCCAGGGAATAAAATCTCCTAATTTGCAATTATTTTTGCCATGGTTAAGCCTGGGATAAAAGACTTTTGTGTGCAACCAGGGTTTAGCAAGGGAATAAAATCTCCTAATTTGCAATTATTTTTGCCAGGGTTAAGTCTGGGAAAAGCGACTTTTGTGTGCAACCAGGGTTTAGCAAGGGAATAAAATCTCCTAATTTGCAATTATTTTTCCATGGTTAAGCCTTGGAAAAGCGACTTTTGTGTACAACCAGGGTTCAGCCAGGGAACAAAATCTCCTAATTTGAAATTATTATTGCCATGGTTAAGCCTGGGATAAAAGACTTTTGTGTGCAACCAGGGTTTAGCAAGGGAATAAAATCTCCTAATTTGCAATTATTTTTGCCATGGTTAAGCCTGGGAAAAGGGACTGTTGTGTGCAACCAGGGTTTGGCCAGGGAATGAAATCTTAATTTGGAATTATTTTTGCCATGGTTAAGCCTGGGAGAAACGACTTTTGTGTGCAACCAGGGTTTAGCAAGGGAATAAAATCTCCTAATTTGCAATTATTTTTGCCATGGTTAAGCCTGGGAAAAGGGACTGTTGTGTGCAACCAGGGTTTGGCCAGGGAATGAAATCTTAATTTGGAATTATTTTTGCCATGGTTAAGCCTGGGAAAAGCGACTTTAGTGTGCAACCAGGGTTCAGCCAGGGAATAAAATCTCCTAATTTGCAATTATTTTTGCCATGGTTAAGCCTGGGAAAAGCGACTGTTGTGTGCAACCAGGGTTTAGCCAGGGAACGAAATCTCCTAATTTGCAATTATTTTTGCCATGGTTAAGTCTGGGAAAAGCGACTTTTGTGTGCAACCAGGGTTTAGCCAGTGAACGAAATCTCCTTATTTGCAATTATTTTTTCCATGGTTAAGTCTGGGAAAAGCGACTTTAGTGTGCAACCAGGGTTCAGCTAGGGAATAAAATCTCCTAATTTGCAATTATTTTTGCCATGGTTAAGCCTGGGAAAAGCGACTGTTGTGTGCAACCAGGGTTTAGCCAGGGAACGAAATCTCCTAATTTGCAATTATTTTTGCCATGGTTAAGCCTTGGAAAAGCGACTTTGTGTACAACCAGGGTTTAGACAGGGAATAAAATCTCCTAATTTGCAATTATTTTTGCCATGGTTAAGCCTTGGAAAAGCGACTTTTGTGTGCAACCAGGGTTTAGCCTGGGAATGAAATCTCCTAATTTGCAATTATTTTTGCCATGGTTAAGCCTGGGAAAAGCGACTTTAGTGTGCAACCAGGGTTTAGCCAGGGGATGAAATCTCCTAATTTGCAATTATTTTTGCCATGGTTAAGTCTGGGAAATGCGAATGTTGTGTGCAACCAGGGTTTAGCCAGGGAAAGAAATCTCCTAATATTCAATTATTTTTTCCATGTTTAAGTCTGGGAAAAGCGACTTTTGTGTGCAACCAGGGTTTAGCCAGTGAACGAAATCTCCTTATTTGCAATTATTTTTTCCATGGTTAAGTCTGGGAAAAGCGACTTTAGTGTGCAACCAGGGTTCAGCTAGGGAATAAAATCTCCTAATTTGCAATTATTTTTGCCATGGTTAAGCCTGGGAAAAGCGACTGTTGTGTGCAACCAGGGTTTAGCCAGGGAACGAAATCTCCTAATTTGCAATTATTTTTGCCATGGTTAAGCCTTGGAAAAGCGACTTTGTGTACAACCAGGGTTTAGACAGGGAATAAAATCTCCTAATTTGCAATTATTTTTGCCATGGTTAAGCCTTGGAAAAGCGACTTTTGTGTGCAACCAGGGTTTAGCCTGGGAATGAAATCTCCTAATTTGCAATTATTTTTGCCATGGTTAAGCCTGGGAAAAGCGACTTTTGTGTGCAACCAGGGTTTAGCCAGGGGATGAAATCTCCTAATTTGCAATTATTTTTGCCATGGTTAAGTCTGGGAAAAGCGACTTTTGTGTGCAACCAGGGTTCAGCCAGGGAATGAAATCTTAATTTGGAATTATTATTGCCATGGTTAAGTCTGGGAAAAGCGACTTTAGTGTGCAACCAGGGTTTAGCCAGGGAATAAAATCTCCTAATTTGCAATTATTTTTGCCATGGTTAAGCATGGGATAAAAGACTTTTGTGTGCAACCAGGGTTTAGCAAGGGAATAAAATCTCCTAATTTGCAATTATTTTTGCCATGGTTAAGCCTGGGAAAAGCGACTGTTGTGTGCAACCAGGGTTTAGCCAGGGAACGAAATCTCCTAATTTGCAATTATTTTTGCCATGGTTAAGTCTGGGAAAAAGCGACTTTAGTGTGCAACCAGGGTTCAGCCAGGTAATAAAATCTCCTAATTTGAAATTATTTTTGCCATGGTTAAGCCTGGGAAAAGCGACTGTTGTGTGCAACCAGGGTTTAGCCAGGGAACGAAATCTCCTAATTTGCAATTATTTTTGCCATGGTTAAGTCTGGAAAAAGCGACTTTTGTGTGCAACGAGGGTTTAGCCAGTGAACGAAATCTCCTAATTTGCAATTATTTTTGCTATGGTTAAGCCTGGGATAAAAGACTGTTGTGTGCAACCAGGGTTTAGCAAGGGAATAAAATCTCCTAATTTGCAATTATTTTTGCCATAGTTAAGCATGGGAAAAGCGACTGTTGTGTGCAACCAGGGTTTAGCCAGGGAACGAAATCTCCTAATTTGAAATTATTATTGCCATGGTTAAGTCTGGGAAAAGCGACTTTTGTGTGCAACCAGGGTTTAGCCAGGGAACGAAATCTCCTAATTTGCAATTATTTTTGCCATGGTTAAGCCTGGGAAAAGCGACTGTTGTTTGCAACCAGGGTTTAGCCAGTGAACGAAATCTCCTAATTTGCAATTATTTTTGCCATGGTTAGGCCTTGGAAAAGCGACTTTTGTGTGCAACCAGGGTTTAGCCAGGGGATGAAATCTCCTAATTTGCAATTATTTTTGCCATGGTTAAGTCTGGGAAAAGCGACTGTTGTGTGCAACCAGGGTTTAGCCAGTGAACGAAATCTCCTAATTTGCAATTATTTTTGCCATGGTTAAGCCTGGGAAAAGCGACTGTTGTGTGCAACCAGGGTTTAGCCAGTGAACGAAATCTCCTAATTTGCAATTATTTTTGCCATGGTTAAGCCTGGGAAAAGCGACTGTTGTGTGCAACCAGGGTTTAGCCAGTGAACGAAATCTCCTAATTTGCAATTATTTTTGCCATGGTTAAGCCTGGGAAAAGCGACTGTTGTGTGCAACCAGGGTTTAGCCAGGGAACGAAATCTCCTAATTTGAAATTATTATTGCCATGGTTAAGTCTGGGAAAAGCGACTTTTGTGTGCAACCAGGGTTTAGCCAGTGAACGAAATCTCCTTATTTGCAATTATTTTTTCCATGGTTAAGTCTGGGAAAAGCGACTTTAGTGTGCAACCAGGGTTCAGCTAGGGAATAAAATCTCCTAATTTGCAATTATTTTTGCCATGGTTAAGCCTGGGAAAAGCGACTGTTGTGTGCAACCAGGGTTTAGCCAGGGAACGAAATCTCCTAATTTGCAATTATTTTTGCCATGGTTAAGCCTTGGAAAAGCGACTTTGTGTACAACCAGGGTTTAGACAGGGAATAAAATCTCCTAATTTGCAATTATTTTTGCCATGGTTAAGCCTTGGAAAAGCGACTTTTGTGTGCAACCAGGGTTTAGCCTGGGAATGAAATCTCCTAATTTGCAATTATTTTTGCCATGGTTAAGCCTGGGAAAAGCGACTTTAGTGTGCAACCAGGGTTTAGCCAGGGGATGAAATCTCCTAATTTGCAATTATTTTTGCCATGGTTAAGTCTGGGAAAAGCGACTTTTGTGTGCAACCAGGGTTTAGCCAGGGAACGAAATCTCCTAATTTGCAATTATTTTTGCCATGGTTAAGTCTGGGAAAAGCGACTTTTGTGTGCAACCAGGGTTTAGCCAGTGAACGAAATCTCCTTATTTGCAATTATTTTTTCCATGGTTAAGTCTGGGAAAAGCGACTTTAGTGTGCAACCAGGGTTCAGCTAGGGAATAAAATCTCCTAATTTGCAATTATTTTTGCCATGGTTAAGCCTGGGAAAAGCGACTGTTGTGTGCAACCAGGGTTTAGCCAGGGAACGAAATCTCCTAATTTGCAATTATTTTTGCCATGGTTAAGCCTTGGAAAAGCGACTTTGTGTACAACCAGGGTTTAGACAGGGAATAAAATCTCCTAATTTGCAATTATTTTTGCCATGGTTAAGCCTTGGAAAAGCGACTTTTGTGTGCAACCAGGGTTTAGCCTGGGAATGAAATCTCCTAATTTGCAATTATTTTTGCCATGGTTAAGCCTGGGAAAAGCGACTTTTGTGTGCAACCAGGGTTTAGCCAGGGGATGAAATCTCCTAATTTGCAATTATTTTTGCCATGGTTAAGTCTGGGAAAAGCGACTTTTGTGTGCAACCAGGGTTCAGCCAGGGAATGAAATCTTAATTTGGAATTATTATTGCCATGGTTAAGTCTGGGAAAAGCGACTTTAGTGTGCAACCAGGGTTTAGCCAGGGAATAAAATCTCCTAATTTGCAATTATTTTTGCCATGGTTAAGCATGGGATAAAAGACTTTTGTGTGCAACCAGGGTTTAGCAAGGGAATAAAATCTCCTAATTTGCAATTATTTTTGCCATGGTTAAGCCTGGGAAAAGCGACTGTTGTGTGCAACCAGGGTTTAGCCAGGGAACGAAATCTCCTAATTTGCAATTATTTTTGCCATGGTTAAGTCTGGGAAAAGCGACTTTAGTGTGCAACCAGGGTTCAGCCAGGTAATAAAATCTCCTAATTTGAAATTATTTTTGCCATGGTTAAGCCTGGGAAAAGCGACTGTTGTGTGCAACCAGGGTTTAGCCAGGGAACGAAATCTCCTAATTTGCAATTATTTTTGCCATGGTTAAGTCTGGAAAAAGCGACTTTTGTGTGCAACGAGGGTTTAGCCAGTGAACGAAATCTCCTAATTTGCAATTATTTTTGCTATGGTTAAGCCTGGGATAAAAGACTGTTGTGTGCAACCAGGGTTTAGCAAGGGAATAAAATCTCCTAATTTGCAATTATTTTTGCCATAGTTAAGCATGGGAAAAGCGACTGTTGTGTGCAACCAGGGTTTAGCCAGGGAACGAAATCTCCTAATTTGAAATTATTATTGCCATGGTTAAGTCTGGGAAAAGCGACTTTTGTGTGCAACCAGGGTTTAGCCAGGGAACGAAATCTCCTAATTTGCAATTATTTTTGCCATGGTTAAGCCTGGGAAAAGCGACTGTTGTGTGCAACCAGGGTTTAGCCAGTGAACGAAATCTCCTAATTTGCAATTATTTTTGCCATGGTTAGGGCCTTGTAAAAGCGACTTTTGTGTGCAACCAGGGTTTAGCCAGGGGATGAAATCTCCTAATTTGCAATTATTTTTGCCATGGTTAAGTCTGGGAAAAGCGACTGTTGTGTGCAACCAGGGTTTAGCCAGTGAACGAAATCTCCTAATTTGAAATTATTTTTGCCATGGTTAAGTCTGGGAAAAGCGACTGTTGTGTGCAACCAGGGTTTAGCCAGTGAACGAAATCTCCTAATTTGCAATTATTTTTGCCATGGTTAAGCCTGGGAAAAGCGACTGTTGTGTGCAACCAGGGTTTAGCCAGGGAACGAAATCTCCTAATTTGAAATTATTTTTGCCATGGTTAAGTCTGGGAAAAGCGACTTTAGTGTGCAACCAGGGTTCAGCCAGGTAATAAAATCTCCTAATTTGCAATTATTTTTGCCATGGTTAAGCCTGGGAAAAGCGACTGTTGTGTGCAACCAGGGTTTAGCCAGGGAACGAAATCTCCTAATTTGAAATTATTATTGCCATGGTTAAGTCTGGGAAAAGCGACTTTTATGTGCAACCAGGGTTCAGCCAGGGAATGAAATCTTAATTTGGAATTATTTTTGCCATGGTTAAGCCTGGGAAAAGCGACTGTTGTGTGCAACCAGGGTTTAGCCAGGGAACGAAATCTCCTAATTTGCAATTATTTTTGCCATGGTTAAGCCTTGGAAAAGCGACTTTGTGTACAACCAGGGTTTAGCCAGGGAACGTAATCTCCTAATTTGCAATTATTTTTGCCAGGGTTAAGTCTGGGAAAAGCGACTTTTGTGTGCAACCAGGGTTTAGCAAGGGAATAAAATCTCCTAATTTGCAATTATTTTTCCATGGTTAAGCCTTGGAAAAGCGACTTTTGTGTACAACCAGGGTTCAGCCAGGGAACAAAATCTCCTAATTTGAAATTATTATTGCCATGGTTAAGCCTGGGATAAAAGACTTTTGTGTGCAACCAGGGTTTAGCAAGGGAATAAAATCTCCTAATTTGCAATTATTTTTGCCATGGTTAAGCCTGGGAAAAGCGACTGTTGTGTGCAACCAGGGTTTAGCCAGGGAACGAAATCTCCTAATTTGCAATTATTTTTGCCATGGTTAAGCCTGGGAAAAGCGACTGTTGTGTGCAACCAGGGTTTAGCCAGGGAATAAAATCTCCTAATTTGCAATTATTTTTGCCATGGTTAAGCCTGGGAAAAGCGACTGTTGTGTGCAACCAGGGTTCAGCCAGGTAATAAAATCTCCTAATTTGAAATTATTTTTGCCATGGTTAAGCCTGGGAAAAGCGACTGTTGTGTGCAACCAGGGTTTAGCCAGGGAACGAAATCTCCTAATTTGCAATTATTTTTGCCATGGTTAAGCCTGGGAAAAGCGACTGTTGTGTGCAACCAGGGTTTAGCCAGGGAACGAAATCTCCTAATTTGCAATTATTTTTGCCATGGTTAAGCCTGGGAAAAGCGACTGTTGTGTGCAACCAGGGTTTAGCCAGGGAACGAAATCTCCTAATTTGCAATTATTTTTGCCATGGTTAAGTCTGGGAAAAGCGACTTTTGTGTGCAACCAGGGTTTAGCCAGTGAACGAAATCTCCTAATTTGCAATTATTTTTGCCATGGTTAAGCCTGGGAAAAGCGACTGTTGTGTGCAACCAGGGTTTAGCCAGGGAACGAAATCTCCTAATTTGCAATTATTTTTGCCATGGTTAAGCCTGGGAAAAGCGACTTTTGTGTGCAACCAGGGTTAAGCCAGGGAATGAAATCTCCTAATTTGCAATTATTTTTGCCATGGTTAAGCCTGGGAAAAGGGACTGTTGTGTAAAACCAGTGTTGAGCCAGGGAAAGAAATCTCCTAATTTGCAATTATTTTTGCCATGGTTAAGCCTGGGAAAAGCGACTTTGTGTGCAACCAGGGTTTAGCCAGGGAACGAAATCTCCTAATTTGCAATTATTTTTGCCATGGTTAAGTCTGGAAAAAGCGACTTTTGTGTGCAACCAGGGTTAAGCCAGGGAATAAAATCTCCTAATTTGCAATTATTTTTCCATGGTTAAGCCTTGGAAAAGCGACTTTTGTGTACAACCAGGGTTCAGCCAGGGAACAAAATCTCCTAATTTGAAATTATTTTTGCCATGGTTAAGCCTGGGAAAAGCGACTGTTGTGTGCAACCAGGGTTTAGCAAGGGAATAAAATCTCCTAATTTGCAATTATTTTTGCCATGGTTAAGCCTGGGAAAACCGACTGTTGTGTGCAACCAGGGTTTAGCCAGGGAACGAAATCTCCTAATTTGCAATTATTTTTGCTATGGTTAAGTCTGGGAAAAGCGACTTTAGTGTGCAACCAGGGTTCAGCCAGGGAATAAAATCTCCTAATTTGCAATTATTTTTGCCATGGTTAAGCCTGGGAAAAGCGACTGTTGTGTGCAACCAGGGTTTAGCCAGGGAACGAAATCTCCTAATTTGCAATTATTTTTGCCATGGTTAAGTCTGGGAAAAGCGACTTTAGTGTGCAACCAGGGTTTAGCAAGGGAATAAAATCTCCTAATTTGCAATTATTTTTGCCATGGTTAAGCCTGGGAAAAGCGACTGTTGTGTGCAACCAGGGTTTAGCCAGGGAACGAAATCTCCTAATTTGCAATTATTTTTGCCATGGTTAAGTCTGGGAAAAGCGACTTTAGTGTGCAACCAGGGTTCAGCCAGGTAATAAAATCTCCTAATTTGAAATTATTTTTGCCATGGTTAAGCCTGGGAAAAGCGACTGTTGTGTGCAACCAGGGTTTAGCCAGGGAACGAAATCTCCTAATTTGCAATTATTTTTGCCATGGTTAAGTCTGGAAAAAGCGACTTTTGTGTGCAACGAGGGTTTAGCCAGTGAACGAAATCTCCTAATTTGCAATTATTTTTGCCATGGTTAAGCCTGGGATAAAAGACTGTTGTGTGCAACCAGGGTTTAGCAAGGGAATAAAATCTCCTAATTTGCAATTATTTTTGCCATGGTTAAGCATGGGAAAAGCGACTGTTGTGTGCAACCAGGGTTTAGCCAGGGAACGAAATCTCCTAATTTGAAATTATTATTGCCATGGTTAAGTCTGGGAAAAGCGACTTTTGTGTGCAACCAGGGTTTAGCCAGGGAACGAAATCTCCTAATTTGCAATTATTTTTGCCATGGTTAAGCCTGGGAAAAGCGACTGTTGTGTGCAACCAGGGTTTAGCCAGTGAACGAAATCTCCTAATTTGCAATTATTTTTGCCATGGTTAGGCCTTGGAAAAGCGACTTTTGTGTGCAACCAGGGTTTAGCCAGGGGATGAAATCTCCTAATTTGCAATTATTTTTGCCATGGTTAAGTCTGGGAAAAGCGACTGTTGTGTGCAACCAGGGTTTAGCCAGTGAACGAAATCTCCTAATTTGCAATTATTTTTGCCATGGTTAAGCCTGGGAAAAGCGACTGTTGTGTGCAACCAGGGTTTAGCCAGTGAACGAAATCTCCTAATTTGCAATTATTTTTGCCATGGTTAAGCCTGGGAAAAGCGACTGTTGTGTGCAACCAGGGTTTAGCCAGGGAACGAAATCTCCTAATTTGAAATTATTTTTGCCATGGTTAAGTCTGGGAAAAGCGACTTTAGTGTGCAACCAGGGTTCAGCCAGGTAATAAAATCTCCTAATTTGCAATTATTTTTGCCATGGTTAAGCCTGGGAAAAGCGACTGTTGTGTGCAACCAGGGTTTAGCCAGGGAACGAAATCTCCTAATTTGAAATTATTATTGCCATGGTTAAGTCTGGGAAAAGCGACTTTTATGTGCAACCAGGGTTCAGCCAGGGAATGAAATCTTAATTTGGAATTATTTTTGCCATGGTTAAGCCTGGGAAAAGCGACTGTTGTGTGCAACCAGGGTTTAGCCAGGGAACGAAATCTCCTAATTTGCAATTATTTTTGCCATGGTTAAGCCTTGGAAAAGCGACTTTTGTGTGCAACCAGGGTTTAGCCAGGGAACGAAATCTCCTAATTTGCAATTATTTTTGCCAGGGTTAAGTCTGGGAAAAGCGACTTTTGTGTGCAACCAGGGTTTAGCAAGGGAATAAAATCTCCTAATTTGCAATTATTTTTCCATGGTTAAGCCTTGGAAAAGCGACTTTTGTGTACAACCAGGGTTCAGCCAGGGAACAAAATCTCCTAATTTGAAATTATTATTGCCATGGTTAAGCCTGGGAAAATCGACTTTTGTGTGCAACCAGGGTTTAGCAAGGGAATAAAATCTCCTAATTTGCAATTATTTTTGCCATGGTTAAGCCTGGGAAAAGCGACTGTTGTGTGCAACCAGGGTTTAGCCAGGGAACGAAATCTCCTAATTTGCAATTATTTTTGCCATGGTTAAGTCTGGGAAAAGCGACTTTAGTGTGCAACCAGGGTTCAGCCAGGGAATAAAATCTCCTAATTTGCAATTATTTTTGCCATGGTTAAGCCTGGGAAAAGCGACTGTTGTGTGCAACCAGGGTTTAGCCAGGGAACGAAATCTCCTAATTTGCAATTATTTTTGCCATGGTTAAGTCTGGGAAAAGCGACTTTTGTGTGCAACCAGGGTTTAGCCAGTGAACGAAATCTCCTTATTTGCAATTATTTTTTCCATGGTTAAGTCTGGGAAAAGCGACTTTAGTGTGCAACCAGGGTTCAGCTAGGGAATAAAATCTCCTAATTTGCAATTATTTTTGCCATGGTTAAGCCTGGGAAAAGCGACTGTTGTGTGCAACCAGGGTTTAGCCAGGGAACGAAATCTCCTAATTTGCAATTATTTTTGCCATGGTTAAGCCTTGGAAAAGCGACTTTGTGTACAACCAGGGTTTAGACAGGGAATAAAATCTCCTAATTTGCAATTATTTTTGCCATGGTTAAGCCTTGGAAAAGCGACTTTTGTGTGCAACCAGGGTTTAGCCTGGGAATGAAATCTCCTAATTTGCAATTATTTTTGCCATGGTTAAGCCTGGGAAAAGCGACTTTTGTGTGCAACCAGGGTTTAGCCAGGGGATGAAATCTCCTAATTTGCAATTATTTTTGCCATGGTTAAGTCTGAGAAAAGCGACTTTTGTGTGCAACCAGGGTTCAGCCAGGGAATGAAATCTTAATTTGGAATTATTATTGCCATGGTTAAGTCTGGGAAAAGCGACTTTAGTGTGCAACCAGGGTTTAGCCAGGGAATAAAATCTCCTAATTTGCAATTATTTTTGCCATGGTTAAGCCTGGGATAAAAGACTTTTGTGTGCAACCAGGGTTTAGCAAGGGAATAAAATCTCCTAATTTGCAATTATTTTTGCCATGGTTAAGCCTGGGAAAAGCGACTGTTGTGTGCAACCAGGGTTTAGCCAGGGAACGAAATCTCCTAATTTGCAATTATTTTTGCCATGGTTAAGTCTGGGAAAAGCGACTTTAGTGTGCAACCAGGGTTCAGCCAGGTAATAAAATCTCCTAATTTGAAATTATTTTTGCCATGGTTAAGCCTGGGAAAAGCGACTGTTGTGTGCAACCAGGGTTTAGCCAGGGAACGAAATCTCCTAATTTGCAATTATTTTTGCCATGGTTAAGTCTGGAAAAAGCGACTTTTGTGTGCAACGAGGGTTTAGCCAGTGAACGAAATCTCCTAATTTGCAATTATTTTTGCTATGGTTAAGCCTGGGATAAAAGACTGTTGTGTGCAACCAGGGTTTAGCAAGGGAATAAAATCTCCTAATTTGCAATTATTTTTGCCATAGTTAAGCATGGGAAAAGCGACTGTTGTGTGCAACCAGGGTTTAGCCAGGGAACGAAATCTCCTAATTTGAAATTATTATTGCCATGGTTAAGTCTGGGAAAAGCGACTTTTGTGTGCAACCAGGGTTTAGCCAGGGAACGAAATCTCCTAATTTGCAATTATTTTTGCCATGGTTAAGCCTGGGAAAAGCGACTGTTGTGTGCAACCAGGGTTTAGCCAGTGAACGAAATCTCCTAATTTGCAATTATTTTTGCCATGGTTAGGCCTTGGAAAAGCGACTTTTGTGTGCAACCAGGGTTTAGCCAGGGGATGAAATCTCCTAATTTGCAATTATTTTTGCCATGGTTAAGTCTGGGAAAAGCGACTGTTGTGTGCAACCAGGGTTTAGCCAGTGAACGAAATCTCCTAATTTGCAATTATTTTTGCCATGGTTAAGCCTGGGAAAAGCGACTGTTGTGTGCAACCAGGGTTTAGCCAGTGAACGAAATCTCCTAATTTGCAATTATTTTTGCCATGGTTAAGCCTGGGAAAAGCGACTGTTGTGTGCAACCAGGGTTTAGCCAGGGAACGAAATCTCCTAATTTGAAATTATTTTTGCCATGGTTAAGTCTGGGAAAAGCGACTTTAGTGTGCAACCAGGGTTCAGCCAGGTAATAAAATCTCCTAATTTGCAATTATTTTTGCCATGGTTAAGCCTGGGAAAAGCGACTGTTGTGTGCAACCAGGGTTTAGCCAGGGAACGAAATCTCCTAATTTGAAATTATTATTGCCATGGTTAAGTCTGGGAAAAGCGACTTTTATGTGCAACCAGGGTTCAGCCAGGGAATGAAATCTTAATTTGGAATTATTTTTGCCATGGTTAAGCCTGGGAAAAAGCGACTTTTGTGTGCAACCAGGGTTTAGCAAGGGAATAAAATCTCCTAATTTGCAATTATTTTTGCCATGGTTAAGCCTTGGGAAAAGCGACTGTTGTGTGCAACCAGGGTTTAGCCAGGGAACGAAATCTCCTAATTTGCAATTATTTTTGCCATGGTTAAGCCTTGGAAAAGCGACTTTTGTGTACAACCAGGGTTTAGCCAGGGAACGTAATCTCCTAATTTGCAATTATTTTTGCCATGGTTAAGCCTTGGGAAAAGCGACTGTTGTGTGCAACCAGGGTTTGGCCAGGGGATGAAATCTCCTAATTTGAAATTATTTTTGCCATGGTTAAGCCTGGGAAAAGCGACTTTTGTGTGCAACCAGGGTTTAGCCAGGGAATAAAATCTCCTAATTTGCAATTATTTTTGCCATGGTTAAGTCTGGGAAAAGCGACTGTTGTGTGCAACCAGGGTTTAGCCAGGGAACGAAATCTCCTAATTTGCAATTATTTTTGCCATGGTTAATCCTTGGAAAAGCCACCCGTTTGTGCAACCAGGGTTTAGCCAGTGAACGAAATCTCCTAATTTGCAATTATTTTTGCCATGGTTAAGCCTGGGAAAAGCGACTGTTGTGTGCAACCAGGGTTTAGCCAGTGAACGAAATCTCCTAATTTGAAATGATTTATGCCATGGTTAAGGCTGGGAAAAAAAGCGACTGTTAGTGTGCAACCAGGGTTTAGCCAGGGAACGAAATCTCCTAATTTGCAATTATTTTTGCCATGGTTAAGCCTGGGAAAAGCGACTGTTGTGTGCAACCAGGGTTTAGCCAGGGGATGAAATCTCCTAATTTGCAATTATTTTTGCCATGGTTAAGTCTGGGAAAAGCGACTTTAGTGTGCAACCAGGGTTCAGCCAGGTAATAAAATCTCCTAATTTGCAATTATTTTTGCCATGGTTAAGCCTGGGAAAAGCGACTGTTGTGTGCAACCAGGGTTTAGCCAGGGAACGAAATCTCCTAATTTGAAATTATTATTGCCATGGTTAAGTCTGGGAAAAGCGACTTTTATGTGCAACCAGGGTTCAGCCAGGGAATGAAATCTTAATTTGGAATTATTTTTGCCATGGTTAAGCCTGGGAAAAGCGACTGTTGTGTGCAACCAGGGTTTAGCCAGGGAACGAAATCTCCTAATTTGCAATTATTTTTGCCATGGTTAAGCCTTGGAAAAGCGACTTTGTGTACAACCAGGGTTTAGCCAGGGAACGTAATCTCCTAATTTGCAATTATTTTTGCCAGGGTTAAGTCTGGGAAAAGCGACTTTTGTGTGCAACCAGGGTTTAGCAAGGGAATAAAATCTCCTAATTTGCAATTATTTTTCCATGGTTAAGCCTTGGAAAAGCGACTTTTGTGTACAACCAGGGTTCAGCCAGGGAACAAAATCTCCTAATTTGAAATTATTATTGCCATGGTTAAGCCTGGGATAAAAGACTTTTGTGTGCAACCAGGGTTTAGCAAGGGAATAAAATCTCCTAATTTGCAATTATTTTTGCCATGGTTAAGCCTGGGAAAACCGACTGTTGTGTGCAACCAGGGTTTAGCCAGGGAACGAAATCTCCTAATTTGCAATTATTTTTGCTATGGTTAAGTCTGGGAAAAGCGACTTTAGTGTGCAACCAGGGTTCAGCCAGGGAATAAAATCTCCTAATTTGCAATTATTTTTGCCATGGTTAAGCCTGGGAAAAGCGACTGTTGTGTGCAACCAGGGTTTAGCCAGGGAACGAAATCTCCTAATTTGCAATTATTTTTGCCATGGTTAAGTCTGGGAAAAGCGACTTTTGTGTGCAACCAGGGTTTAGCCAGTGAACGAAATCTCCTTATTTGCAATTATTTTTTCCATGGTTAAGTCTGGGAAAAGCGACTTTAGTGTGCAACCAGGGTTCAGCTAGGGAATAAAATCTCCTAATTTGCAATTATTTTTGCCATGGTTAAGCCTGGGAAAAGCGACTGTTGTGTGCAACCAGGGTTTAGCCAGGGAACGAAATCTCCTAATTTGCAATTATTTTTGCCATGGTTAAGCCTTGGAAAAGCGACTTTGTGTACAACCAGGGTTTAGACAGGGAATAAAATCTCCTAATTTGCAATTATTTTTGCCATGGTTAAGCCTTGGAAAAGCGACTTTTGTGTGCAACCAGGGTTTAGCCTGGGAATGAAATCTCCTAATTTGCAATTATTTTTGCCATGGTTAAGCCTGGGAAAAGCGACTTTTGTGTGCAACCAGGGTTTAGCCAGGGGATGAAATCTCCTAATTTGCAATTATTTTTGCCATGGTTAAGTCTGGGAAAAGCGACTTTTGTGTGCAACCAGGGTTCAGCCAGGGAATGAAATCTTAATTTGGAATTATTATTGCCATGGTTAAGTCTGGGAAAAGCGACTTTAGTGTGCAACCAGGGTTTAGCCAGGGAATAAAATCTCCTAATTTGCAATTATTTTTGCCATGGTTAAGCCTGGGATAAAAGACTTTTGTGTGCAACCAGGGTTTAGCAAGGGAATAAAATCTCCTAATTTGCAATTATTTTTGCCATGGTTAAGCCTGGGAAAAGCGACTGTTGTGTGCAACCAGGGTTTAGCCAGGGAACAAAATCTCCTAATTTGCAATTATTTTTGCCATGGTTAAGTCTGGGAAAAGCGACTTTAGTGTGCAACCAGGGTTCAGCCAGGTAATAAAATCTCCTAATTTGAAATTATTTTTGCCATGGTTAAGCCTGGGAAAAGCGACTGTTGTGTGCAACCAGGGTTTAGCCAGGGAACGAAATCTCCTAATTTGCAATTATTTTTGCCATGGTTAAGTCTGGAAAAAGCGACTTTTGTGCGCAACCAGGGTTTAGCCAGTGAACGAAATCTCCTAATTTGCAATTATTTTTGCCATGGTTAAGCCTGGGATAAAAGACTGTTGTGTGCAACCAGGGTTTAGCAAGGGAATAAAATCTCCTAATTTGCAATTATTTTTGCCATGGTTAAGCATGGGAAAAGCGACTGTTGTGTGCAACCAGGGTTTAGCCAGGGAACGAAATCTCCTAATTTGAAATTATTATTGCCATGGTTAAGTCTGGGAAAAGCGACTTTTGTGTGCAACCAGGGTTTAGCCAGGGAACGAAATCTCCTAATTTGCAATTATTTTTGCCATGGTTAAGCCTGGGAAAAGCGACTGTTGTGTGCAACCAGGGTTTAGCCAGTGAACGAAATCTCCTAATTTGCAATTATTTTTGCCATGGTTAGGCCTTGGAAAAGCGACTTTTGTGTGCAACCAGGGTTTAGCCAGGGGATGAAATCTCCTAATTTGCAATTATTTTTGCCATGGTTAAGTCTGGGAAAAGCGACTGTTATGTGCAACCAGGGTTTAGCCAGTGAACGAAATCTCCTAATTTGCAATTATTTTTGCCATGGTTAAGCCTGGGAAAAGCGACTGTTGTGTGCAACCAGGGTTTAGCCAGTGAACGAAATCTCCTAATTTGCAATTATTTTTGCCATGGTTAAGCCTGGGAAAAGCGACTGTTGTGTGCAACCAGGGTTTAGCCAGGGAACGAAATCTCCTAATTTGAAATTATTTTTGCCATGGTTAAGTCTGGGAAAAGCGACTTTAGTGTGCAACCAGGGTTCAGCCAGGTAATAAAATCTCCTAATTTGCAATTATTTTTGCCATGGTTAAGCCTGGGAAAAGCGACTGTTGTGTGCAACCAGGGTTTAGCCAGGGAACGAAATCTCCTAATTTGAAATTATTATTGCCATGGTTAAGTCTGGGAAAAGCGACTTTTATGTGCAACCAGGGTTCAGCCAGGGAATGAAATCTTAATTTGGAATTATTTTTGCCATGGTTAAGCCTGGGAGAAACGACTTTTGTGTGCAACCAGGGTTTAGCAAGGGAATAAAATCTCCTAATTTGCAATTATTTTTGCCATGGTTAAGCCTGGGAAAAGCGACTGTTGTGTGCAACCAGGGTTTAGCCAGGGAACGAAATCTCCTAATTTGCAATTATTTTTGCCATGGTTAAGCCTTGGAAAAGCGACTTTGTGTACAACCAGGGTTTAGCCAGGGAACGTAATCTCCTAATTTGCAATTATTTTTGCCATGGTTAAGCCTGGGAAAAGCGACTGTTGTGTGCAACCAGGGTTTGGCCAGGGGATGAAATCTCCTAATTTGAAATTATTTTTGCCATGGTTAAGCCTTGGAAAAGCGACTTTTGTGTGCAACCAGGGTTTAGCCAGGGGATGAAATCTCCTAATTTGCAATTATTTTTGCCATGGTTAAGTCTGGGAAAAGCGACTGTTGTGTGCAACCAGGGTTTAGCCAGTGAACGAAATCTCCTAATTTGCAATTATTTTTGCCATGGTTAAGCCTTGGAAAAGCGACTGTTTTGTGCAACCAGGGTTTAGCCAGTGAACGAAATCTCCTAATTTGCAATTATTTTTGCCATGGTTAAGCCTGGGAAAAGCGACTGTTGTGTGCAACCAGGGTTTAGCCAGGGAACGAAATCTCCTAATTTGCAATTATTTTTGCTATGGTTAAGTCTGGGAAAAGCGACTTTAGTGTGCAACCAGGGTTCAGCCAGGTAATAAAATTTCCTAATTTGCAATTATTTTTGCCATGGTTAAGCCTGGGAAAAGCGACTGTTGTGTGCAACCAGGGTTTAGCCAGGGAACGAAATCTCCTAATTTGCAATTATTTTTGCCATGGTTAAGTCTGGGAAAAGCGACTTTTGTGTGCAACCAGGGTTTAGCCAGTGAACGAAATCTCCTAATTTGCAATTATTTTTGCCATGGTTAAGCCTGGGATAAAAGACTGTTGTGTGCAACCAGGGTTTAGCAAGGGAATAAAATCTCCTAATTTGCAATTATTTTTCCATGGTTAAGCCTTGGAAAAGCGACTTTTGTGTACAACCAGGGTTCAGCCAGGGAACAAAATCTCCTAATTTGAAATTATTATTGCCATGGTTAAGCCTGGGATAAAAGACTTTTGTGTGCAACCAGGGTTTAGCAAGGGAATAAAATCTCCTAATTTGCAATTATTTTTGCCATGGTTAAGCCTGGGAAAACCGACTGTTGTGTGCAACCAGGGTTTAGCCAGGGAACGAAATCTCCTAATTTGCAATTATTTTTGCTATGGTTAAGTCTGGGAAAAGCGACTTTAGTGTGCAACCAGGGTTCAGCCAGGGAATAAAATCTCCTAATTTGCAATTATTTTTGCCATGGTTAAGCCTGGGAAAAGCGACTGTTGTGTGCAACCAGGGTTTAGCCAGGGAACGAAATCTCCTAATTTGCAATTATTTTTGCCATGGTTAAGTCTGGGAAAAGCGACTTTTGTGTGCAACCAGGGTTTAGCCAGTGAACGAAATCTCCTTATTTGCAATTATTTTTTCCATGGTTAAGTCTGGGAAAAGCGACTTTAGTGTGCAACCAGGGTTCAGCTAGGGAATAAAATCTCCTAATTTGCAATTATTTTTGCCATGGTTAAGCCTGGGAAAAGCGACTGTTGTGTGCAACCAGGGTTTAGCCAGGGAACGAAATCTCCTAATTTGCAATTATTTTTGCCATGGTTAAGCCTTGGAAAAGCGACTTTGTGTACAACCAGGGTTTAGACAGGGAATAAAATCTCCTAATTTGCAATTATTTTTGCCATGGTTAAGCCTTGGAAAAGCGACTTTTGTGTGCAACCAGGGTTTAGCCTGGGAATGAAATCTCCTAATTTGCAATTATTTTTGCCATGGTTAAGCCTGGGAAAAGCGACTTTTGTGTGCAACCAGGGTTTAGCCAGGGGATGAAATCTCCTAATTTGCAATTATTTTTGCCATGGTTAAGTCTGGGAAAAGCGACTTTTGTGTGCAACCAGGGTTCAGCCAGGGAATGAAATCTTAATTTGGAATTATTATTGCCATGGTTAAGTCTGGGAAAAGCGACTTTAGTGTGCAACCAGGGTTTAGCCAGGGAATAAAATCTCCTAATTTGCAATTATTTTTGCCATGGTTAAGCCTGGGATAAAAGACTTTTGTGTGCAACCAGGGTTTAGCAAGGGAATAAAATCTCCTAATTTGCAATTATTTTTGCCATGGTTAAGCCTGGGAAAAGCGACTGTTGTGTGCAACCAGGGTTTAGCCAGGGAACGAAATCTCCTAATTTGCAATTATTTTTGCCATGGTTAAGTCTGGAAAAAGCGACTTTAGTGTGCAACCAGGGTTCAGCCAGGTAATAAAATCTCCTAATTTGAAATTATTTTTGCCATGGTTAAGCCTGGGAAAAGCGACTGTTGTGTGCAACCAGGGTTTAGCCAGGGAACGAAATCTCCTAATTTGCAATTATTTTTGCCATGGTTAAGTCTGGAAAAAGCGACTTTTGTGTGCAACCAGGGTTTAGCCAGTGAACGAAATCTCCTAATTTGCAATTATTTTTGCCATGGTTAAGCCTGGGATAAAAGACTGTTGTGTGCAACCAGGGTTTAGCAAGGGAATAAAATCTCCTAATTTGCAATTATTTTTGCCATGGTTAAGCATGGGAAAAGCGACTGTTGTGTGCAACCAGGGTTTAGCCAGGGAACGAAATCTCCTAATTTGAAATTATTATTGCCATGGTTAAGTCTGGGAAAAGCGACTTTTGTGTGCAACCAGGGTTTAGCCAGGGAACGAAATCTCCTAATTTGCAATTATTTTTGCCATGGTTAAGCCTGGGAAAAGCGACTGTTGTGTGCAACCAGGGTTTAGCCAGTGAACGAAATCTCCTAATTTGCAATTATTTTTGCCATGGTTAGGCCTTGGAAAAGCGACTTTTGTGTGCAACCAGGGTTTAGCCAGGGGATGAAATCTCCTAATTTGCAATTATTTTTGCCATGGTTAAGTCTGGGAAAAGCGACTGTTGTGTGCAACCAGGGTTTAGCCAGTGAACGAAATCTCCTAATTTGCAATTATTTTTGCCATGGTTAAGCCTGGGAAAAGCGACTGTTGTGTGCAACCAGGGTTTAGCCAGTGAACGAAATCTCCTAATTTGCAATTATTTTTGCCATGGTTAAGCTTGGGAAAAGCGACTGTTGTGTGCAACCAGGGTTTAGCCAGGGAACGAAATCTCCTAATTTGAAATTATTTTTGCCATGGTTAAGTCTGGGAAAAGCGACTTTAGTGTGCAACCAGGGTTCAGCCAGGTAATAAAATCTCCTAATTTTCAATTATTTTTGCCATGGTTAAGCCTGGGAAAAGCGACTGTTGTGTGCAACCAGGGTTTAGCCAGGGAACGAAATCTCCTAATTTGAAATTATTATTGCCATGGTTAAGTCTGGGAAAAGCGACTTTTATGTGCAACCAGGGTTCAGCCAGGGAATGAAATCTTAATTTGGAATTATTTTTGCCATGGTTAAGCCTGGGAGAAACGACTTTTGTGTGCAACCAGGGTTTAGCAAGGGAATAAAATCTCCTAATTTGCAATTATTTTTGCCATGGTTAAGCCTGGGAAAAGCGACTGTTGTGTGCAACCAGGGTTTAGCCAGGGAACGAAATCTCCTAATTTGCAATTATTTTTGCCATGGTTAAGCCTTGGAAAAGCGACTTTGTGTACAACCAGGGTTTAGCCAGGGAACGTAATCTCCTAATTTGCAATTATTTTTGCCATGGTTAAGCCTGGGAAAAGCGACTGTTGTGTGCAACCAGGGTTTGGCCAGGGGATGAAATCTCCTAATTTGAAATTATTTTTGCCATGGTTAAGCCTTGGAAAAGCGACTTTTGTGTGCAACCAGGGTTTAGCCAGGGGATGAAATCTCCTAATTTGCAATTATTTTTGCCATGGTTAAGTCTGGGAAAAGCGACTGTTGTGTGCAACCAGGGTTTAG